>JBBPKN010000365.1:0-45023 GCA_038089275.1 Pulveroboletus cf. rosaemariae
CATTCAGCCTCCCCATCAGATCCAGCCTCCTTCCCACCAGCCATCATCCGTTGCCTCCCTCGAGGTCAAGGGCCAGGACCCTCAGTCTCTCGACATGTCCGACACTCCTGTGCGCACACCTCCGCTTCACCTCGTATCACAATTCTCACGTCCTTATCATCTAGGCCATCGCCAAGAGTTTTGGTGTACATCCCCTCATCGTGAGTGCAAGCCACCTCGCAGCTCAAAACGACAGAGAGGATCTCGCCGTCGGTTCCAACGGTCTCACATCCGGTCGTGACCAAAACATCACTGAGGCTTCTCTTCCCCGTGATCCCAGTGCCTGGTTCTCCGTCCACGTCTCAGCTTCAAACACCTGTGCGCCATCCCCACTGGCCTCCAAACTCACCATTTGGTTGCCAAAAGACCGCAAAATGGTCAACAGAGTCGTCGACGTTTACTTTTCTCATCTCAACATCCATCGGCCAATCTTTTTCCGCTCTGACTTTGAACGCCGGCTCAACTCACTTTATGATATGGAAAACATCCAGTACGACCCAGGTTACATCTGTAGCATGTATATCATCCTCGCTCTCGGTACCTTGAGCGAACTCAATCACAAGGCCACTCTCGTCGACAACGATCTCAAGACCCCCAGCGATACTCCAATTTCGACCAAGAAGCTCCTACCAAATGAGTGGCCTGAGCACTATGAGTTCTTTGAGCGCGCTCTAGCTGTTAAACCTCATCTCCGTGTTACCATCTCGAGCCTCCAGGCACTCATACTGTTGCAGTGGTATCTCTACATAGAGGTGAGCCCTGCGCGTTCATCGAATATTTGTAACATTCTGAGAACACGTATGTAGCGACAAGGTCGTTCCCTATGGCGTCTTGTCGGCAGCCTCGTTCGGCTGTCCATCGAGTTAGGTCTGCACCACGATCCCATGTCGCAAGGCAACACTTTTACAGAAGAAGAGGCACAGCTACGAATTCGACTGTGGGGTATTGTAATGGTTCATGATCGTGGGACATCCATCCTCCTTGGCAGACCACTTGCTATTGCTCCCTCAGATTCAAACACACCTCACCCTTCTCGACCTCTGACAGGACAGCAGATGGATTTCTCCGAGCATTTTTTGCTGTCCCACCCTATTGCTGAGATTCAGGCTGATATCATCAACTCTCTATATGCTCCTTCAAATAAGAGTGTAGATGCCGTGATGCGACATGCGACTCGGATTATCAAGAGTATGATGGAGTTCCGAAGACAATTACCAGAGAGCTACAAGTACTACTTTGGCGGGACTGACGATTGGTCATTGGAAAAGAGACAGGAGCTAGTTCATGGCATCACGGAGGACCAGGGTCTTACGCTACTCAAGTTCGGGATAGCGAGAATATTGCTACTGAGAGCACTGTTTAGCTTGAAGGAGCTTGATTACATGCATCGCTCGAGGGCGCTAGTTGATGGTGAGCACCAATTCTCTAGTCTTTTCCAAGGCACTCATGCTTGGCCAGCCATCGTCACCTCGCACAACATCATCATCGTGCACAATCAGCTCATCCGGTTCCCTGACATTGCATTCTTCGTCTCTCCCATTCCGCTTCACATCGCGGCCATGGTCATTTTGTATGGTCACATGTCGCATTGTGAACGCTTGCCGCGACATGTCATGATTGAAGACGTTTGGATGGCTCTTGACATGTTGCCTCGATTCCGGTGGCGCTGGGAACGGAAAGATTTGAATGGTGGTCACCCTCTGATTTCCAAACTTGCAGAAAAGGTTCTCAATGTAGACCTTCACTCCGTTGGCCCTCCTCAAGACCCTATCTTACTCTCTGAATTCGAATGGGACACCGACAACGTCATTTTAGGGTCTCCGTCAATGCCGTCTCCACAGCAGCTGCACCTGCAGCAGCAACAAAAGACGCCCACCCTAGCTCACCCACCCTACCATGCCGAGACGAACATCGGTGGAAGCAAGACTTATGGCTCACGGACAGCCTCTCAAAGCACTACGCCTGTGAAGAACGTTGACCCGCAAGTCTCACTGGCTGTTGGGGATAAGCTAGCGGAGATTCCGACGGGCCTGTTCTATCCCTTCTATCCCGAGAACCCGATGGGCTCCATAAATAGTTCTCAGGCGCCTGCACCCAACGAAGGCGGGAACGCGACCAATGAAAATAGCAGTGGAGACTATACCCAATTGTTGGCAGTTGCTGCTGCACAACCTAATGGGTCGAATGGGTCCTACGGGTGTCAGCCATCACAGGACTCTTACATGCTGGAGGAAATCGTTCCGGCCAGTGTCCCAGCCAATGGTCATACGGGTACGATCTGGATGAACGCTGTGAGTACTTCGCAGAGGTTGTCTCGTCTTCGCTGATGCACCGGTACGCGGTACCTTCCCGGGTTTGTAGAATCAGAGAAGTACCCAGTATTGAGAGTCCTAGGTCGCTATGTTCATCATTTCCTTTGACTGTTCTTGGTTTTGTCCTTTTCCTTACTAGTTTAGTACTCGATTTCTTTCTCCACCTCGCCACGGACGGTCCTTGTACAATACGTTTTACAACAGGCCTTTCGTTTCTTATTTCTCTTTATACGCTACCAATCTCGATCACTCTCCTGCGTCTGTTCGTGTGCTATCCTCGCTTTCTCCATCGTATTCCCGACTTTTTACGCCGAATTGCCGTCCATAGCATATGATCCTTTTAACGAGATTGCTTGTTTAATCACGCAACTTGGTCCAGTTCTTGGGAGGCGACTCGACCCGAACGACATAATATAAGATGAAACGTTGCATCGATGTAGCATAAGCTAGAAAGTCGCGTCTGGGACACATTAGGAGACGGCTAGTGACGCGAACAAGTGCAGGGAGTCAGGAGGCAGGAAGACTGTTGGAATGAAGACATGTTTCTCTTCTCCCTCTCGTTCTTTATTCGATATGTTATCACGGCAGACATTCTCCTTTGCAACGGATCACAAGGACGCGCCATGTTCGTATCTGTTTAATTCATTAGTACATGATCGACCGCATATCTACTGTGTCTTGTCCATGGAGCACCCTCAGTCTCATATGATCACGAACTGAGGTATGCATCCACCTATTGCACTTGCATTCTTGTGCCCAAAGCTACACCAGTCGGGTTCTCTTAGGTCTAATGGGCCCATCCCAGAATGCGTTTCATCTCGGCAAGGATCACGTCGACGCCCCTGAGGAGTATAACATGCTTTAACAGTAGAGCCGTCTTGTCACACCCACTATCTCGGCCGTCTATTGTACTTCTCTTGCCATCAGCGAGCGCATCCTCTTGGGATTCTTGAATGGCTTTTCCAGAGAAGGGACGATACGGGTAAGTTGGATGGTTGATCAGGAGTGGCCGGTGGTGTTGAAATAGGAAAGTTGACGGAACGCGTACTGGAACTCGAGAATGTGCACGAGTTCAGAGTGCAAGGCGATGGTACAGACGCAACACGCTTAACGGTCTGCATGATCAGATTCGAGTTGGGTCAGGCAGCGGGGGACAGGGGGATTCGAAACAGTAAAAACTTACTCAGGACGAGATCGCGTATGTTTTCGAGAATCAGAGGAATGTATTCGATACCGTCTTCGCTGGGTTTGAGGGATCGGTTGAGGTCGTCGGCTTCTGGAGAAGCGGATGACAAGTCAGAGTGAGTATACGGGAAGGGGGCTAGCGTCCGCAAGCATAGTTGCGAGGCAATGTGCGCATCACTTCAAGGCTGCCATTCAAGTGGTCGCTGATGATACTGAAGAGAGTGAATTTGAGGGTTTCGTCTGTGTATCCGGCAGGACGTGCACGAACGAATTCGGCCTGATCGTCGCCCAGGCAGGCGGTCGCTTTGGAGGAGACTGCGAGAACACTCCCCAGTTTATGGAGAGTTCTTACGCAGAGAATACAGTAGAGGTCGTTAGTGGAGGGCACTTCGCATATCTCCCGTGAACAATATTTTTCTCAGCTCTGTAGCTCTGTAAACGGGACCGTGTCAGTTGGTTTATGCGTCCTGACTGGCTGGTCAGTTGGCACTCACGATGGTGCAAAGAGAACACAAAATTGAGAGAGAAAGGTTTAAATACCTGGACTGAGAGGAAAACATGGCGGAGACAGATGATGAGAGGATGTCGATAGATCAATCAGATCACTTTCCTTGACACCACAAACACTGGTAACTTAGGAGGTCTGTGCCCCCAGAATACTACTAAACCTGCCTATCGAGCGCCGCACCTCACCTCGCTCACCCATCACCGTCAGGCGAACAACGTAACCGTGGGCAATGTCCCCGTCATTGCTGCACGGTGTCAGCTCATACCTTCCGAATGCCCAATTCAGGATGTGCACCCCGCTTTCTAGGCGCACAAATCCTTTGATTCTCATTATCGTCTCTTTCGATACCGCCCCAAGGGCATCTCGAAGCAGTCCCTCACCGATCGTGCTGATCTCTTCTTCGTCCCCATGTGCGGTGGTCTTGGTCGGGTGGCTGTCGTCGCACATCTCGTGGCAGAGATGATCCGTAGTTCGTCGTGTTCCAAAGTCCCTGGAGAGCGTGACTGTTTGGACCTCGTCGTGGTGTATTTCTTCTTTAAGAATGTTTATATCACGTTCCGAGTCTTGAAAGAGTTTGGTGTCAACCCCAAAGAGTAGGCTAGGATCCACGCCGTCGCGCCCATTACATCTAACCTTTGGTGTTGAATCATTCAGGGTATTAAGATGATCAAGTACGAGGTCAAGTGCTCTGTCATCCACGTGCTCCCATTTATTCTAAACCCCCCAAAAGTCATCAAATCCGCCCCGTAGATGAGGCTACTTACGATGAGTATGATGTCCGAGTAGCTTGCCTGCATCTTAGCTGTAGGTGATGTATCTTCGTAGCCGGAAAAATTCTCCGCGTCTACGACAGTAACGATCGCGTCTAGTTTGATGTCATCGCCTGTTTCGCGCTCTAATTCACGGATTTGCAATGCAAGGGTAGCAGGAAAAGCGGAACCGCTATAGGTGCGTTCAATGCGGACGAAGCTTTCAGTTCATAGGGCTATCGTTACCTGCACTCTATGATAATGCGGTCCGGACGAAATTTATCTTGCGTAGATACAGGAATGACTTTGACGCTTTCCTGCTATGAAAATCGGTGCCTACCTCTAATCTCTAAGAGGGCAGTCTTCATCTGACCCACAAGGACGCAGCACCTGGGCACTGGTGTTAAGCTTGGCATAGCTTAGCTCCGCTGGGATCATAGTACGCACATGCAACCATTGAGGATTTCACTGACAGCTGCCAAGCTGGACTGCTTTGCAAGCTGACTGTCAACTACTTACGATGATGAGGATTATCCTGCGGGCATAGTAGGGTTACTACCTTCGATGTCTCCAAATTCGTTCTTGAGGAGTACAACCTTGTAGTCCTTAGGGAGCTTGGGAAGTAAGGAGAGGATGATGGATGTTTTGCCCGCCCCCAGAAACCCGGTAAAAACGGTGATGGGTATCTTCTGCCCTGGCATGATCTAGTGGGACTCGTGCGACAAGTCCTGAAGGCGTGTAATCCAGTCCTGGGCGCCTCAAGGCCGTGTCCGTAAAACGTTGAACCCATCCAGTAAGTATTCTGAACACGACGACAACAACGAACTAAGCCCATAGTTGACAATGTCGGGTCGCGCCAAACACTTGCCGACCACTGCCAACCGGAAGGCTCGCCCCCTCCTCATCGACGCGTCTCGGGTCGCCGTAGCCCACACGTACCTCGCACTCTCTGCATTTATCTCCGCCCTCCTTCTTGGCTGTGCACTCCACTACAAAAAAATAGTGAAGAATGGCATCGCAGGCTATCCAGAGGAGTGGTTTCCCTCTGTTTCTGCGACGTTAGTGGGTTCTATTCTCGACTTGCACGGTTCGCTCACGTGTGTCTCTGCAGTATTGGAGACTGGTACCCAGAGCGCAATGTCTTCCAGATCCTCATTGCAATGACGAGTGGTCCTCGTTTTGCTTTGGTGTTTCTACAGTTCTTTGTCTCCCACACGTCTCCTTCTACCTTGCCACGTTGGGTCTTCCTTGCCGGTATCGTACGCACACTCGCATGTGGAGGCTGGGTGTATATCACATCAACTGATGACCACGATGCTCATGATGTGCTTATGGTGTTGTATATTGTATGTAATGTGCCGTGGATGTTGGGAGGGATCGTGAATACCCCTACTGGTCTCACCCAAGTGAGGAACAGACGGTTCGTGTCACTGTCCACCACCTGTTGGCTTATTTTGATCCCACACTCGTAGGCGATTCGTTGCCGTAGCGCAAGTATTCTCGCGAGTCAGGGTAAATTTTCGCTGACATTCAAACTAGCTTCTTTGCGTCAATCATCCCTTTGGTGTACTTCTTCATCCAGCATAAAGTACACAGAGTACCCGGGGGTTAGTGCTCGTATCTCTCTGTTATCTTGCTAAACTCATTCTCTGATAGCGTATACACGATATGCTTTCTTTGAATGGGGACTCATTTTCTTTGATGTACTCTATGACTCAATCTCAGCAGCCGACTTCAAAAATTGTAACTTACAGGCAAGGAAATCTGAGTCCTAGTTTTACTATTTGCTTACCCTACTCGTAGATCGCTGTGGGCATGTCGCTGGATTCCAGTATTGACCATAAAGCCATGTACAATCAACTGCATCACCTTGTCTAATTGCAACCTGACGTTTTCATATAAATAGACCCCTACCTCCTCCCGATGACAATAAACTGACGTCTGTTCGTAGTAGCACTCGCGAGCTGAACAACAACATTTCGTCAACAGCCGCCAATGGCAGGACTCAGGAAAAATCTGCCCCACATGGACCTAAATCGGATGTTTCACCTGAAAGGCCCCTTTCTAGAGGCTGGACGCAGTTATCTTGCCTGATCAGCCCGGGGTTAAGACCTTGGCTAAGTTTCGCAGCGGATGTTTACTTGTGTGAGTGTTGAAATTCATTTCCCCTTGTAATAAGAGTCTGAACCCTCGCTCTACTTGTGCACTTTAAACCTTTTGGACCTATTAGCGTACCTATTTTGGTCCATCATGACCTCTCTGCTCACGGCGCTGTTTTACTTTTCTGTCTGGGAACTCGGTTTGTCTGGCGCAGAAGCAGCGTTGTTCACTTATCTCACCCCGGCCCTACTTGGGGTAACGCCCATTCGCGACTGGGCAGTGACAAGATGGGGCAGAGTGACATTGAGGGTGCTTTCTCTGATCGGACTAGTAGCATATAAGATTGACGGCCCTTTGGAGCGACTTTGGGCCGTCATTGGGGCCAACGTAGCTGTTTTCCTGAGTCAAGCAGCAGATTGGACTGCAAAAGACGATACGTACCAGGGATTCCGTATGTCTTTATTATTGTTATAACGTGATCAACACGCAATGCTCACCCGACGACCAGTTTTGGGCACAGGATTGGTACTGTCGTCCCTGTCCAAGCACGTCAATCACTCGAACAATCCAGGTACGAGAACTAATAATCTCATAACTCCCGTGCATTTATTTTGGCATTGCAGTTTGGCCAATGTTGAATGAAGAGACTGGTGGTTACAATAAGACTGGGCTGGTTATTGCTATCTGTGCAATCCTCGAACTAGCCACCCGTCCGTCTAGTTCCCCCGTTAAGGAAGCGAAGCTAGGCGGCCTGAGGGATGTGCCGAACAATGCAAAGCACGTCTCACGAAATTGGGTAGCCTCGTCAATCGCGCTGGGATCGTTATTCTTCACGTTGCATTGCATGTTCACTGACTCCAGCACTATCATCGCTTGGTCATGGTCCGGATACCAGGACGGACAGCCCAAAGGACCGCTGCCGCATTTACATGGGTCCATCACTTTGTTCGCGCAATCCCTTGGGCTAATCATTCCGGCCATCCTTCCGACTTCAGCTTCGTCTGCACTACTCAGTCATCCCTTGTGGTTTGCTTACGGTTGTGCCAGCGCATATGTAATGTACCATTTCCGGGATTGGACAGGTTTTCTGGGTGGGCTGAACTTTGCAGTCTTCTGCATGTCAATCCTTCCTTCGGTCTTATCACAATCTTCTGCGTGGAAAGGTGACAAAGTGGGCAGAAGGCACTTCGTAACATTCTTTGTCGCCATCCTGTTCTATCTCGCAAATGTGTGGACCGTTGCATATGCTTTCGTTCCTGGGGGTGCCTATCTGCGGGAGAGAACTGATCTGTATGTACCTCTTGGATTATTTTTGTCTCATGTGCATGACGATGTTCACCAGAGTCCTCGCCGCGCAGTTAGCCGCCATCTCTCTTACATTCCGCTTGCCGTTCGGAGCACTGACCTGGCCTAATTACTCTCTTCATATCCCGAGTTCAACACGTATTCAAATACCCGTGATACTGTGTCTTTTTTCCCTTGTTTCTATTCTGGCCACGTTACTCCGTTGGCCCGCCATGGGTCCAAGACCGTTCAAACCTGGGGAAAGGATCTTCAATGCCGGTATCTGGACCGTTCATTTCGGGATTGACAACGCAGGACACGATAGCCAGCGTCGTATACGAGATGTAATCAGGTGTGTTACTTGTCTTGTTATAGAGGAATTCATTCCTGTGCGACAGTCTGATTTGGACGTTGGCAGGGATATGCAACTTGATGTCGTTGGCTTGTTGGAGACAGATCTACACGTGAGTACAGATGTCTTGTTATACGAGTTCAACTGAAACAGATGCGGATTAGCGGACGGTGTATGGGAATCGTGACTTGTGAGCTCTGAAGATGCTTATCCGTTGAATGGGTCGCCAAACTGATACATCGATCAGGACTCGTGTAGCTGCCGAGGAGTTAGGATATGTGAGTTGGATACCTGCTTTTGTGATGAGTGCAGTATCTCAGCGCTCCCTCGCAGTATGTTGATCTAGGTCCGGGTCCTAATCTGCATACGTGGGGAGCAGTCTTGTTGTCCAAGGCAAGTACCTAGACTGGACGAGGTGATTGAAAGACCGACCTAGGTACTCTCAGTTCCCGATCATCCATTCGAGTCATCATTTGCTTCCGTCACCTCATGGCGAGCTTGCTCCAGCCATTGAGGCCATTCTCGACGTGTACGGAACGGAAATCACAGTAGTTGTGTCGCACAACGGGCAAGGTATATCCATGTTATTGAAGCTTCACGTTTGGTGGAAGGACTCACCTTTTTCTCATGTCTACAGAGGAAGACCCCCTAGACAGAGAGTTACAGAGCAAAGAATTAGCACGTATTATGGCTGCCTCGTATCCTCGACCAGTAGTATTCTTGGGATACGTAGTCAGCAAGCCTCTGGCACCCAGACGTACGTATCTTCTGCTGACTAGTCTTCGGTACGTGGCTGAAAGAGGACGAAGCTGCTCCATATGATATCCTCGTGAACGATGGACTTGTGTATGACATTGATCCAGAAGACGGGGATAGGTGGTACGTAGCTCCTCTGTACGGGCGATTGCCGACTGAGGTGCCTGTGATAGGTGCGAGTATATCATGTACCGAGGCTTGTATCGCACTGCCTATGCGAGAGTATCCCGTGGCATTGTCACCGACACGGAGCTTCAGATAGGACAATTTGTCCTCCCAAAACATGGCTTTACTCTCCTTAACCAGACAAAGGAATCGCGTCTTATACATTCGCGGAAGGAAGATCTTCCAGAACATCATGTGTGTCCTCCCTGTCTCGTGTTCCACACATCACTTACCACTCGATAGTGGTTCCCGATGGAGTACTACGGCAATGAGCACGAGGGAGGTGTAAATGGCCACTATTATCATGTGTTTGACACTGTGCGTACCGAAATACCATCAGTCCTACTAAATGCCTAGTGAAATCTTTTCTAGCCATTATATTATCAACTTCCCGACGACGCTGTGCTGTAGAATAGTCTTGTTATACAACAATCGGTGTCAATGTTATATTTTTGTGCTACTCTCATCAGTTTCGTCCTCACTACTTTCGTGGTCTGCAGTGTCATCTCGATCCTCTTCGCTATCCTGTGCATCGTTGTCCTCTTCCCAATGCTCCTCGCTTCCCTCTTCAGAACTACCTTCAGAAACCTTCTTGTCATCGTCGCTTGCGTAGAATTTATCCAGGTCCCTCCAGACTCCATTCGCTTCGCGTGATGGCGTCGCATGGCCCGTAGGAGTGAGGACGACCGGTGTGATGCCCACCAATCCTAATGACCTTGGCGCTGGGGAACTTGCCGAACTAATTGCTTGGGGGGGCGGTGCTACAGTGAGAGCGTCCTCTTCGTTCTGTCGGAGCGCGGAGTCGATTCCCCCTTCTAGCCATTCCGGAAGGATACTATCGCCAAGCGTGGCTTTTCCAGTGACAATGCCAAGGGAGCCAATCGGTAGGTGGTTGTGGTGGCCTGGACCGCGAGAACGTTGGAATCGTTATCAAGACCTCCCTCCAATAACGCACCTATGGTCTCTTCGTACCCTTCGACGACGCCAGCCTTCCCATCGAACAAAACCTTCATAACCTGTTCTCGTCGAAGGACGACGCCGCTCTGTTCCCCAACCTCTCCGCCGCTTATTGTTGGCGATACGCCAACGAGAAGCGACGTCAGCATACGTGTTCGGTCGCGAACGTCGTAGTTTAGGTCATATCTACCGAGAGACAGCACATAGCGACAAAGTAGACTCAGCCTCTGGTCCGTTGGACACAGAAGAAAGAGCTTAGCGGCGAGAGTTAGAGCTTGAAGCTTCACGAGCGGTGCCTAGCGAGCGTTGCCATGAGTGCTAGGAGGAGACGTGGGGGTGTCGAAAATACCTCGGTATCAAAAGACTTGGAAAATTTCCGCAAGACATCGGGTGCCCAATCGGCGACACCCTCTATTACGGTGTTTATTCCTGGCGCTGCACTGTGTTGGCCGACCAGCCACAGAACACAAGCACGCGCTTGGGGGTGTTTGATGTCGTCCACCCGTCGAGCAAGAAGCGAGACTATGGTGAATGGTGACTGCAAAGATGCGGGAGCACCAAGGTCTTTAAGTAGTTGACTTTGGATAAGAGCCTTCAAGACTAAAACGGCACTGCTGACGACAACATCTAATAGCTACTTGATAGAGATCATCATGCGAAGGACGGCAGAGACACACCATGTCTGCTCTTAATCATGGTCACGAGGGCTGAGAGACATTGTGGCGCACATGACGGAATCACTCTTGCGCATCGACCAACGGCATGAATCGCATCTCCCACGACAACATCATCCACGTCCTCAGCGCAATCCTGGAGACGGTATATAGAATTCAATTAGATACCACTGACCGAAAAATCAACGTTTTGGGACAGAAACATACGATAAACTCGCGAAGGAGTGCCTGGTGATTATCAATAGCGCAGAGATTCAGCATTACCTTGATCTTGTCTTTCTTCACTTGCAAAGGATCGTCGGTGCGTACTAAGAATAGCTGGTAATGCGTCGAGAATAGTTGCTATAGACCGGATATGAATTCCATTACAATATCAGGTATGAACACCGACCGGGTGTGCGCGTGTGATAATCAGTAAATACGCAAGAACGACACGTTCGACTTCTCGCGATACGTGCATAATGCGAAGCAGGGGGTTCACGATTTTGCTTGTTGTTGATGGAGGGCCCGCATAATAAAAGACACGCACAACGGCAAGCACTACCTAAGGAGATGGGAGCTAGAGAAAAGGAGTGGGAATAGCGGGAGACGCACAGCTGGGTTCTTGGACAGAAAAAGGGGTTCTGATGACACGAGGAGGAGCTGAAGGTCAGTATCAACCTCCTCCTCGATGGACTCGCCATTCTGCGAGATGGTTGGTTTGGGCAACATCGTGCGCACATATCTGAGTAGTAGATTGAGGAGATAAACCTGTCCCCACTCATCCACGTCTATAAGAATTTTGCACAGACGTCTGTATTGTTGGTGCAACAGATCCAGGCGGGTAGGGCAGATGGACTCAAATGCAATGACTGCACTGCCTATTGAGAGGGGGGATCGGTCGCAGAGAAGAGTGGTTATAATGGATATCAAGGCAGGTTGTTGTGCAGCATCTAATCTAAAAGGCATTCATCGACTGCACTGGAGAAAACAAATGAACAGGATACATACTGGAAGGTCTTTGGTATTGCAAGAGCGGCCGCCTTACGGACGTACGGACTGAGATCTGCTGCACATTTCTTGATCGCAAGGACCACCAGACCACATATCATTGGAACTTTGATACCACTCAAAACGCGTAGCGCCATAGCGCGAATAAGTGGGCTGGGATCAGCAAGATCCTTCTGGAATGTATTGATTGAAAGCAGGGCAAGGTCAGGTTCGTGTTCGGCATAGCGCAAGAGGTAGATATAGACAAGCTTCCTGATCTCGAGGTTCTGGGAGGCGACGTTCTTGACGACTTGGGGGAAGTAGTTGGAGACATTGCGACCTTTGGAAATGAGCTATTGCACGATCAGCTGTTGGTCTGCACCGCGTCCTCTGAGTGCACACTTACGGCTATGAGACGCTTCATGGCATCAAGTTTTTCTCTGTCGCTGCTTGAATCAAGTTGTTTCGCGATGTTCTTCAGCTTGTCATCTGGCATATCGAAGATGGATGCTCCACCGAGTGTCATGGAGAGGTCACGGGTGTGCTCGCTGAAGGTCTCCTGAATGCGCATACCAAGTCTCGCCGCATTTTCAGTAAGAGCATTGAGATTGACGTTGTCCATGGCGGGTCGAGTCTAGTACGAGGTGAGCTGAGACGCGTGAAGATGGCCGAGTTGCAAGCCGGTTGGGAACTTGGACGACTTGGACTTATTCCAGGCAGACCAACTCAAAGTCCGTTGCTGGACCGCGTTCCGGTTCATATGCCAAATGCATCTTTGTATATAGCAGACGCGCGCAGAGAGCAAGTAAAGACCATGTTTCGACGGCACTCTGATATTCCCACAACAACACAAGTCATGTATCTATCAAGGCTCCAAGGAGGCAGGGAATGTCCCATTCTCCCTTTGTTCATCAAATCTCGCTATCTGTGGAAAGACTCAGTAGTGGAATGATATAGCATGGGTCTATACCATACCCATTCATCTACAAAAGAATAAATCACGAGGCAACCCAAAGCGGCCCAAAGCACTCACTTGGACAGAGAGAGTTGTACGCCCTCTTGAATTGTTTGCATGGCGCAAAGTCCTCCCCTTTGGCAGCGACACACTTGAAGTAATCGGTATAGTTCTGGAAGCTATACTCGTACATGAAAATGCGGGATCACGTAAGTTGCAAGATATCATACCAATGTCTCGTCTGGTTGGTGTTTGGGAAACGGGCTGACACGACCATTAGGCAGAGCATTCTCAACCGGGAGTCTCAACTCACCGTCAAAACCGGCAGTCTGCAAAACGTATTTGCTGAAAAAAATTGATTTCCAGTTGTTTAAAACAAAGAACAAATGGCTCACCTGGACAATTCGGAATCAGACATTTTGATTGCTGGTAGACGTTGATGAAAGACAGTCAACTCGGAGCACGACGGGTTCTGATCCTGATTATGTAATCATCGCTTAGTACCACTCATTCGACTCGCCGTTTACCATGCTATTGTCAAAATAACCCCCCTCCAAATCATTTCATTACCACCGCCCGCCTCATCGTGATCTATGGATGCGCTCAAAGCTGAAATTGCGCTCAAGCGCAGAAACTTAGAGAGTGACGTTAACTCTCGACCAACGAAGTACATGCGACGAAGGGACATCGAGAGGATCAAGCAGGAGGAGGAGCAGAACGCTAACCAAGGACAAGAACAACGCGTACAAGAAAAAGCACCAGACGAGGCCGAGGTTTCTACCACCGAGCTTGCAAAGCCAGGCGCAAATGTCAGTAGCTTCCCTCGTATCACATCAACATAAAGCTTATAGTAAATGGAAAGCAGGAGTCATCTCGGTCGGTGTCCCTCACACCTGTTGTTGACTCCCGAGAGTCAACCTCACCAATCCCTGAGTCATCTTTTAATATATCAAATGAGGAGACTATCCGCAGGCTTCGTGCCAAGGCACAACCTATCCGACTATTTGCTGAATCCGATAGAGATCGGAGGCTACGTTTACGCGCGCTGGAGCTGATTGAGGAGAAAGGGAACGATCGTCAAGGTGGCCAGAATGATTTCAAAAAGGCTTTGGAAGATGTTGAAAATGTAGAGCGGGAACTTAGGAATAAGAGTAAAGGCAAAAAAAAGGGTGACGCTGAAGAGCCAAGTACGGGCGTCCTGGATCTGAACATGATAAAAACCGACCCAGACAGGCTATACCCGCTTATTTACTATGCCTTGAAGCGCACTCTCAAGGAATGGGAGGAGGCCATGGATGACAGACCAGGTCGGCAAAACGTCGTCGTTGGTTCACCAAGCTCACCTGCCCCACAGAGCATATAAAGCGAACTACACAGGGAAAACTAGCAGCCGCAACCCAAGTTCAATCAGCAGAATATCTCAAGCCACTCTTCAAGACTTTGCGTTCGAGAGTACGTCGACTATCTGCGAGTTGATGTCACTTCAGCGTTCACTCGACAATAGTTATTGCCTCCGGATATGCTGGCTCGCATAGCTGAGATTGTTCATTATATGCAGAGGCGACAGTATCAAAAGGCCAATGATGCATATCTCAGATTATCAATAGGTAATGCGCCATGGCCAATAGGTGTGACCATGGTTGGGTTCGTTTTTTTCTGAAACCACCTACTAGAATTGTCCCTTATGCCCCTCTTCCAGTATCCACGAACGTTCAGCACGAGAGAAAATTTCTACAGATCAAGTAGCACATGTGCTCAATGACGAAGTCAGTCGAAAGTACATTCAGAGCCTGAAACGGTACCCTAAGCTCTAGACGCCTCTGAACAGTGACTGATCGCCTTGCAGGCTCTTGACGTTTTCACAGGCGAAGTACCCGCCAGAAGATGTCTCACAGTTGATGGGATAGGTTGAAGGTTATTCAGTAGTACATTCGTATTGACCACTGCCCGACTGCCACTGATGTGTTCTTTGTAGTACCAGTTCCAGTGTTTTATTTCCTACCTTTCTTACCCTTTCTAATCTGTGGTGCTTCGTCATCTGGACGAACAAGTGCATGCCCCGTTTCCCGGATATGATTAAACAACTTTGTCCGACTGTCGAACGATTTCTTGCAAATGTTGCAGACCTAAGCCATAATAAGGAAATTGCTTGAAAGAAGGGAAGTCACCAACTTGTGCTACGCTCCCCAAGGTTTCGGCCGCTTGTACCTTTCTTGCCTCCCGCAATCTCCGCTTTTCTCTCTTTGACAGCTCCTGCGGAGCCGACATCATTTCCAGGGGCTGCATATCTGATTCCTTGTCATTACATGCTGTTGTCTGGTCAACTTGAACCTGTGTCATGTCTTTTGACGACTCTGTTGACACAAACTCATCTTCCGAGACGTCAACAGTTTTGGATAGGCGTTCGGAAACTGTGTCTGAATCAACGCCCTCAGTCTTCCCAGATGGTGTCGCAGTTGGTTGAGAATCCCCATTTTCGACCTCGATAGTCTCGCGCCGCACGTCATCATCATCCCGACCTTCGCCTGATAGTCCAAGTTCCTCATTTTCTCTCATCACCTCTCGTTTCAGTTTCTCAACTTCCTTCATGTGTTTTCTGCTCCGTTCATGACTGTCCCAGGCAGCTTCGCTTTTAAATGACTTCCTGCACGCTACACATTCCCATTCTTCCGGATCCTCCCCTCCCGCAGCTGCCCACTCGAGGTCATCAAGTTGGTGGTCGTTGGTAACCTTTTGCCATTCCTGCTCGACGTAGGGGGTATTGTTGGTTTGGGCCCTTCGAGGTATGGACTTGGAGCCTGATACCACTAAAGAGTCATTGAGTTTCGTCTGATTGAGTCGCGCTTGGTGGGAAAGGTGACTCTTGTAACGTGGATCGCGTTTCCGGACGAACGTTGCCAGGGACTTCCCAAATCGGGGTGAGAGCTGAACTGCATGTATAGAGTAGCTGGGATTAGTACATACCCTTACGGTTTCGTTGTATTCCTTTCGTGCATCATCCCGCGCTTTCTTATTTTCCTTCTCCATTATCCTATATAAAGTCAGCGTGACAATCGGACTGTCATATGATAGGAAAACCGGACCTTCGTATTCTGCGGTCGGGTGCATTAATTGTCCCGTAGTGATCCATCCAGGTGAACTCTTTTAACGTAGAAAAGTTCAGCCATGCATTGTAGAAATTCTTAACAGCCTCAGATGGTGTCATTGAAGAGGTCCAGGACCACGTCGAATAACCAAACTGTGGGTATTCAATATCGGACAACATGCTCTCCTCTTGCGCAAGCCTGGAGAACAAATTACGGTATAGCGTGAAGAATCCCTGAAAGCAAAGAAGACAAGCCCATGGGGTGTCTCAACGACGTGGAAGGTAAGCGAAACATACGTTCTGATTGTCAGCAAATCCAGACCACTTGCTGGCATCAAAGAACTGGGACAAGTGCCGCACTGTTAATCCGCGATCGCGGGCGCGAGGAGGCGGAGCACCCTTCCGGATGTCCTCAAATACAGCTTCTGCATCTGGTTCTGGTGCTAATGATGCTTTGTGGGAATCATACCAAGCCCGTTCCTACTTGGACACCCACGACATCAGGATCTTGTGTGGTCGGGCACATTGGAATACTCTGCATACCTGTTCGTCACTCAGAACCTATAGCCATTGAAAATTGAGGATATATGAGCAAACGGCTCGATCCGCTGGGGCTAAAAACCCACCTCATATGCTTGCTGAATCCGCGCAAAGCGCTGCGTGGCACCCTCGACATCGTCCTTGTTTTTATCGGGATGATGCATGAGGGCGAGTTTCCTGAATGCTCTCTACACTAGTCCTGTGACATTTGCGAGTGAGTTGAAGAGTGGGACGTACCTTGATCTCATCGGTTGTCGCGGACTCTTCAACGCCAAGAAGTTCATAATAATCAGGTATGGAGACCTCCTGGGCTTCGCCACTTCTCGCGGAAGACCCCTGAGCGCCCATATTCTATAGCGCGAAGTGACAGGAAAGTTGGATGTTTGGCCCTCGCAGGCTCAGCCAGCTGAGTCACAGCAATGGAGGGCACTAAGGTAATTGGGTTCTCGCCAGTGTGATTGACTTTCCAAAAAGAGAAGTAAAATAATTCACCACTTAATCCTGCAAGTGACTTCATTTGCTGGACTCCCGTCCATTCCCTCCACTCTCCAATCGCTGTGGTGACGGTTAAACACATTTCAGTCATGTCTGACTTCTTCAGATCATCATCCAGTAATAAGCCAGGTATGCCCCGGTCGATCCTGGCTGCGCTTCGTGGGTCTCTTACATCCAACCATAGACATGGTTACCCAGAAGGAGGCGGTCGTAAATGCCATTCGCGCAGAAATAAACCTTGCTACGGCACAAGAGCTCATCAGTGTAACGTGTTTCCGTGGTGCATAGGACGATGCAACTGATGTCTGTGATTCAGAAAACCTCCGAGAAGTGCTTCGCAAAATGCGTTCCCAAGCCGGGGGTGTCGTTAACGAGCTCGGAGGAGGTATGCCTTTTCTGGAATTTCGTAGCCATGGCTCATCGCGCTATCTCTTAAGACGTGCTTGACACGATGCATGGACCGCTACTTAGAGGCATGTGAGTACCAGCCCATTGAGGTCAGCACAAGGTTTGATCCACCGTCTTTCATTTGTAGTTAACATCGTGAGTCGGACGCTTACAAACAGAGCCAATCAGCATGGCAGGGAAAATACATTGTAGCCTTAGGAAGTCTACACACTTTGGTTGAACTCACTTTATTATCCTTCCGCCCCAATAGAATTCTCCGTCAACACTGCCATGGCAATAATTCAGGGTCATATTGTTGAATTAATTCAAAAGTTTAGTGAGCTGGGCGTAAGTATGCTGCAGCGAGTGCTACTAGAGTGCTATAAAAGGTATTTATGCAAGCTGGGGACGTGAGTTGATATGCCCGATTACAGCACATTGAAATGCAATGAAGCGGGAGAAGATGTGAATATGTACTATGAAGTCGCAATGTCTAGCGCTTGGTGTCTAGATTGTGACTGGACAGAAATTGCTATTATAATTGGCCTCAGGAGGTGTTGTCCCAGTTGAACATACCAGGCATGCCCGAAACGATGGGTATGGCCGAGTCGTAAGGCTTACTTTACACGTGCCAAGTGCTGACCCAGCTGGGTAGCACGAAGTGGTCAACAGTGGATGAAGACTGTCAGGAAAGAGGGTATACTACTGTCGCCCTCGTAGGAATTTGAATGAATTGAACCAGCAGGACACGATCGCTGATGTGAATCATGGTGGAAAGAATGGCAATTAACAGAAAGCGAAGAACGAGGTATGGTGCTGGACAGCAGTTTCCGCATAGTTGGAGTATGAAGTTGATTGACTGGTGTCGTTGGTAGGGTGTCGAAAATATTGGGAATATGTGGAGAGATCGGGTTCAGAAATCACGCCCGAGGGGGGTCGTGAGGTGGGGAGGCGTACGGACTCATCGGATAGAGTGAGCTGTTGGCCTGAAGCAGGGAGGGAGAAGGATCGTTTTTGGGTGAGGATTGGGTCTATTTGACGAGGCTCCATGTTATATTCTGGACGATATCTAGTGCCATCAAAAGTGGTCAGTAGCGGCGGCGGCGTATCCAGTGAGGGTGGAGACGCTTCTTGAGAGAGGTAGCTTGGTGAATGGAGCCGGGTGTCTGATCCAGACGTATGTGCTTTCAGGTGATGGAGTACATGAGCGAGTTGGACAGCAGATCCCACAAGGTTGTGTCTCAAAACTTTGGTGGCTTGCTGGTCTTCTGTCCAATCCGCACATTTTTTCCAGTGGCGGGGCAGTTCGGCACCTTGGCTAGGATTAGGGGGCAAAAACGATTCCAAGTAGAACGTTGGTGGTCGAGAGAGGATAAACGAGGCGAGACCTGATCCTGGGGTGACATTTGTGAATTCGGTGTCAACGATGATATCGAATGGGATTTCCATTTTAAATCCGTATCCGGAGGAATGGATGAACCAGGTGAGACAACGTTTAGCATCACATAGATACGCCACAAGATCATGCTTTCTGAGGGTGGTCGCAATTCGACGCCAAGTGCCTACAGATAGGTCCGTGCAAGGAATAATGGTAACAGCTGGCAATCAACTCCAATCGTCATCACGTCAGGTATTTGTGATTGGTATCAATCACTTACGTTCGTTTTCGTGTAGAAGGTTGTGTAGCTCTGCTTCATAGCCAGTGGCCAACTCTGGTGGGGTGTCCGGCGGCGTTTCTGCACTGCTACCTCGGCCCTTTTTACCATCCTGTAGTTTAGCTTTGGCGCGCCTGCAGTTGGGTTAGGTGCGACATCGCGCAAAAAGTGAGTAATGACCTGTTCTGGAACCAGATTTGTGTCTGACGCTCCTGCATTCCAAGCATGTCGCTAATCTCCTTCCTGCGGGGAGCAGTTGGGCTTCGGTCCATGGCAAAGAAGAGTTCCAGATGCACGAGTTGTTCAGGTGTGACACGCGAACGTTTCCGTTTTTCCTTCCCGACCTTCTCGGCTGTTAAAGTTGCTGGTTGCGAGCGTTGGGGGCCGGATGCAGGTTCTGCCATGAGTGGATGAAATTCTGCAATTGGTAGGAGGATTCAGAGAGTAGAATGGCGGTACTAACCGCTAGAGGGCACCGCGTCACAGGCCACAGACATATGTGGTCCGCTGAGGCTTGACTTGACGCCGCTGACATGGAACTAAAAAGGTTAGCCTGGTCGGTCCCAAACTCCAGCACTCGTTCCGAGGCCGCATAGCAACTCCCGGCGAGGACCTGACGGAGTACAAAAACTTGAAACCCCGATAGGGACGTGAAAGTTCGACAGGGATCCCACGTAAACCCGGCAAGCCGTGCGGACGCTCGACACCCTCGCGCAGCAACGGAAAATATCTACGCTGTGGACGACAATTTGGATACTCGAGTCTTCCTAACTGACACAACTGCGGGAGACACATGGACATGGTAAAAATAGGCTAGGTCGGACATTTGTGTTGAGTCAATTAACCAAAAAAGTTATCTCAACTCTAGCCATCCCCGAAAATTTGGCGGTGCCCCTTGGAAATTAGCTAAACATATGGAAAGATATGGTGTCAACTGCTTTGTTGAGCCGGTTTTGAATCTGCAGGTGGGCCATCAGCGAGATATTTGAAATGAAATTTGCAATTGAAAAATGAAACACCTTATTGATGGAGATGTATATTACAGTTAACTTTCACATAATGCATATCTCCTGGAATATGGACCAAGGTATGCATTATTAGAGAGTATGTGTTATTCAGGAGATAATGATCATGTTATGTTATTGACTGCATGGCTTCAAACCAATCAGAAATTTACTAGCATATATTTAGGACATAAGTCTAGCCACAAGAGAAGTAGTTTGTAATTTTACTGGCCACCATGTTCTGCATATTAGCAACCCATGTTTTTTGTGCAAATAATTCCAATGCAACTTCAAGCTGACAAGCAAATGGATTATCAACATTGCTGACAAAGCTATATAGCACAAGTGCAGCCTAAAGTACCTTTTTTTATAATAGACCTGGCTCAACTGGCATATTACTATTATTTGTCAAGATGGTACTCAGTCATGTAGAGAACAATGGACTAACATTTATGTATACCTGTTAAGATGGCACTATGTATGTGTAAGTAGAAGTATATAGTGTATGAAAGTCAGAAGCTTACCTCAGTCATATAGAGAACAATGGACTGAGGTGCTCTGGGCTTGAAAAGGTACATTATATAGACAAAATGATATATCATACAATGTAAAATGTATTAGATGAAGTTCTAACAGTATGCTGCCAGAGTGGGACAATAAAAGGATGAAATACTTATATGAGACAGTAGTAAGGGGTGGTTCTTGAACTGAGACATCACCTGGACATGTGCTGCTGCAGCCAGCAGCCCACATGTATGCAAGCTAGATATGGCAGAGGCAGTATTCCTGGCTATGCATGTGCTTGCTATTCCAACACTTTTCCTCAAGCCATGTGGAGTCCAAGCTCTGCAGCAAAATGCTTGACTTTGGGAGACAGAAGGGCTTTGGTGAGAGTATCAGCAATTATATCAGCAGTGGGGCAAAAAATAAGGTGGATTTTTCTGTTATTGATCATCCAGTGGATAAAATAAAAACAAATATTAATGTGCTTGGTATGTGCATGGTATTAATGATCTTTTGCAAGGGTGATGGCAGACTGATTATCAGAAAAGAGGGTGAGAGAACTGGTGGGGTAGCTGAAAAGGTCACTAATAAGGGAGTAAAGCCAGAGTACTTCCTTTGCAGCATGCATCACAGTGACATACTTACTTTCAGTAGTCAAAAGGAACATAATGTCCTGTTTCTTTGATGCCCAGGACATGGCTCTGCCATCAAAAAGGAAGGCATAGTCAAACATGGCCTTGTGATCTTCTGCCATACTTCCATTCACATCTGTGTAGCCCTAGAGCACTTTCTTTGTACCACCATAAGTAAGGCACAGGCCTTTTGTACCAATAAGATACTAGTAAATGTGCTGAACAGCATTCCAATGTGGTATGCCAGGATTGCTGGCAAAATGCAAAACAGTTGTAACAGTATACAAGATATCTGGTTGAGTACCAAGTGCTACATACATAAGAGAACTGACAGCCTCATGATAGGGAATGTGCTGCATAGCTGCATATTTGACACTGGTTGAGAGCAACTGAGTGGTGATAAGTTGGATATAAGGATCCATATGAAATGCAACCTTTGATGTGTTAACTAATCCTAATACCTAAGCTTGGTGTGTGCTGCCTAATCCTTAGTACTGAGTAGTGCTTTTATGCTAGTGGCACTGAACTAGGCAAAGTATAGAGAAATGATAAGAGCCAAGGAGTAACATGAACTGGAAGGTTCAAGTGTGCAAGACTGGGAAAACCCAGGCTTGAGCTGACCTTTTTTTATATTGCTACATACTGTGCACAGACCATGTAGTTGGCACTGGCCCTAAGGTATTGTACAGTAAGCCATCCAATAGCAATAAGAGAGCAAAAGCCTAGAAATATGTGAGGCAAACATGAGATATGACTTTAGAGTCTAGATTGCTCTAGATCTGTGCTGTGTGAAGATGTGAAATGTGAAACAGGGAAGATGTGAAGGTGTGAAGGTGTGAAAAAGGTCACGTGATGTGACAATGTGAAGAGTTGCAATAGTGATAAGATAAGTCCAAAAAGAGTAAAAATGAAAAAGTGCATTATAACACCATAGATGTGGAGAGAGGTTTGAGATCATCAAATTCAAAGTAATGGAGGATAGAGTCAAGATAGGAATGCTGGGAAAGTGAAATGGTGTAATGATTGTGGTCATAGGTTACCTTAATCCTCAGAAGCCAATGAAGTTCACCAATATCAGTGATTTCAATGTGCTGGCAGATTTGGACCTTGAGATCCCAAATGAGGTTGAGAGTTAAGGCTACAATGGTACAATTATTAACATGCACAACTACAATGAGCACAGAAGTCTTAGTGTGTTTGATGAAAATGGCTTAATCAACTTCACACTGTATGAAGCCAAGAGCCTTGACTAAAATCATGTTATATCCTGGACCTTCAATCCAAATTCTGACCCCATTCTGACCTGGCTTACAATTGATCTTCACATCTAGTAAGCTGCTCCAGCCCTCTAACTCCCCTCCAGGCAACTCCAGCTCTCCATTACCATTCCAGTCTTCTCCAGCTATGCATGTACACTCCTGCCTCTTAGTATTATACACTTCTCTGGACTTCCACTCCCACTCTGCCCATTCTGCTTCCAGTCTATCTCTGCTCCAGTTAAGTATTATCCTAGTTCCCCTTTGTCATCTCTGGACCATTCCAATATAACTCCATTACTGTTCCTGGTCAGCTACCATTACCATTATTGTTACTATTCCTGTTCCATTCCTATTTCTTGCTCTCCCCTGTTTCATCCTGTTACCCTTCAGTTTCAGTCTGACATGATTGGACATTGTCTTCCCTGACATCTCCATTCATTTCCTAGATATCTAGACATCTGCTTTACTTCTGAGTTTGCACCTGTCTTATTTCATTATACTTCTAGATAGTTCTGCCTCTCTGAGGTATAAGTACTGTAGTTCTGTATCTTGTACCTCAGTACAAATATTGACAAAAACACCAGAAAACTCTCTTGTTGTCGTCCTTACTTTGCTTGAGCCTTGGGCTCACTCTGACTCTCTGGATTACTCTGGAGTATCTCCAAGGCTATGCAATATCCTTGAAGGAGTCATAAAGCCTCATCCCCATGACTAGGCTTGACTCTCCTTGTCCTGCCTGTCCCTTCTGTTAAGCATAGAGACAGCCTTATCACCTATTCCAATATCTATGTAAATTGGAACAATGGAGAAGTGCAAGGATATACCACATAAGGTGAAGCCAAGTCCCATTCAACCATTGAAACTCTTCCTAGATTTCCCTGGAACTCTCTGGAGCACCCCAGAGTTCTGATCTTCCTCCAGCATCAAGGGTTTCATTTAAAAAAGAGGAACTGGTTAAAAGTATACTCATCTTGGTATAGGTTTTAACAGTCTCTTTTTAGTGGGATGGAAAGTTTTAACAGAGACCTGGCCTCCCAGGTATAACAAGTCTATTAAATCTGTACCCCTTGTCTCTTCAACCTCTGGCACTGCACTTCTGTGCACTTCTGATCATTACAATCCTCCATTGGGTACCTTGTTCTATTTAGGATTTGGGAGCCCCATGTTAAAACCAGTTCTTTTCTGAATGAAATCCTTGACACTGAAGAAAGGTCATAACTCTGGAGGGCTCTGGAGAACTCTGGAGGAATCTAGGAAGGGTTTTGTTGATCAAATGGGACTCAGCTTCACCTTATGTGGTGCACCCTTGCACTTTCCAGTGTCCTGATTTACATAGATGTTGGAGATGAAGAAGAGGACTGTCTTAGTGCTCAACTGGAGGAACAGGCAGGATGAGGAGAGTCAAGCCTAGTCATGGAGATGGGACCTTACAACTACTTCAAGGATATCACTTGGTCCTGGAGGTTCTCTGAAGTAACCCAGAGGATCAGAGTGAGCTCAAGGGCTCAAGCAGAGTGAGGACAAAGACAAGGAGGTATTTATATCAATATTCATACTAAGGTACAAGATACAAAACTACAGTACTTATACCTCAGAGAGGCAGAACTATCTAGAAGTGTAACAAAATGAGACAGGTGCAAACTCAGAAGCAAAGCAAATGTCTAGATATATAGGAAACAAATGGAGATGTCAGGAAGACAATGTCCAATCATGTCAGACTGAAACTGAAGAGTGACAGAATGAAACAAGGGAAAGCAAGGAACAGGAATGAAACAGGAATAGTAACAATGATGGTAATGGTAACTGACTGGGAATGGTAATGAAGTTATATTGGAACAGTCCACTGAGATGTGGAGGATATGGACATGTGATCTAAGGTAGCATGATGATAGGCACATGATCATGTGTTTAGTAATATCAGAGGTAGAGTGGAGAGTTGTGGAGGTGATGAGCATGTGACCTTGTTTAGTGACAATGGGGTGGAAGAGCAGAGTTTCTTGGCTTGCTTATGAATAAAAACAGAGACTTCATGGTAGCTCATCCTTCCATCATTACAATAACATGGCCACATTCAACAACATCATAACCTGGGCTGAAGAATGTATCATGGAATACACCAACAACAATAAGGCATTGAGCAATGTCAAATATGCTAAGCACAAGAGGCACATGAAGGTGAGGAAAGAGGAGGAAAGGAGAAGGGTGGAAGAGGCCTGGAAGTTGGCAAAGGAGGCTACCCAAAGGCAGGCTGAGAAGGCCAAGAGGGCCTGGTGGGTGGCAGAGGCAGCTGCCCAAGAAAAGGTGAGTACCACAGTTGTTTACCTAAAAGCAGGACAATTGAAGGCCATCAGGTGGTGTGAGTACAGGCCCAAGCAGGGCCCAGCAGCAACAAGGGGAAGCAGAGAACAGAGGAGACACCAGTGTGCCAGAGGTGCAAAGATAGGGGAGTGGAGTGCAAGGTGGATGTGGGGA
This sequence comes from Pulveroboletus cf. rosaemariae, assembly GCA_038089275.1. Taxonomy (NCBI): domain Eukaryota; kingdom Fungi; phylum Basidiomycota; class Agaricomycetes; order Boletales; family Boletaceae; genus Pulveroboletus; species Pulveroboletus cf. rosaemariae. Next base: position 25,039 of record JBBPKN010000365.1, read on the forward strand.
AGTCCATGTCATGCTTGGCCTGCCAAAAGACCAAGGTGAGGTGTGAACACCCAGGGGAGGAGAAGCCAGTGTGAAAATGGTAATAAAGAAATGCAGAGAAGGAGTAGCTCAAAAAGAGTGTTATGGTTATGATGTTGATGTTGCAGTGATACGTTCTAACCCTAATCAAGGGCTTGTTGTTGTCAGTTTCGGTGAGAATGAAGCAATAGATGATATAGGAGTCACTAGTGAGACCACTATACAGAAAAATACAAGTGCTCAAGATTGGAGCTTGAGATGTGCTAAGGCTACAGTATTTATATGGTACAGAATGGAGCACAGACCAAGACCCTGATGGGAATATTCCCACAGACCCTGAGATACCATCAAATGGAAGAGAAGCCTTTGTGAGAATAGCCAATGGCTGAAGAGAAACAAGGCTTCTGAAATGGAAGAACAATGGTAATGAAAGGCAGGCTAAAGACATGAGGCTAACCCTATGCCCTGGGTCTAGACCTGTCATGTGACCTGTCATATGCCTAGATAAGATAGAAGATTAGATAACCACATGGAAAGATAAGATAAAGTTATGTGATTAGAAAATGAAAATTTGTGAACTATAACAAAGAGGGCTTGCTCAGAAGGAGCAGAAGGTGGCATCAAGCAGGTGGCCAAGGGCTGTTGCCTGCTGGCAGCAACCATACAGGAGGTGGGGGGCCAGATGGTGTGGGAGATAAGGAGGGAGAACCAGCTGCTAGTGCAGCTGGTTAACATCCTTAATCCCATGTGGAGATTGAGTGGAGAAGATGTGGAAAGTGGGCTGGAGGACAGCAAAGAGGAAGAGATGGCAGGAAAGGTGGTGGAACTTGGGATGGAGATCTGGGAGAAAGTGGGGAGGGAAAAAGATGAAGATATAATGGTACTAGAGTAGTGTAGTAGTTACTCTAGTTTGTTTTTATAACAGAGGTTGGGATTTGGAAATGACCCAGGGGGCTGGGAATTAGGATATGAAAAGGGGTGTCAATGACTACTGAAGTGTAGGCTTTGAGCCTTGAGTAAACAAGTTTGAAGCAAATGCAAAGTAAGTCCAGAAAGTAAGGTTTTTACAAATTGTAATAATCTATCAAAATGAAATCTCATGACCAGGCAAGTGGTACCTTGGGCAGTCATGGGGTGATAAGGAGAACAAAAGGACAACCAAGAAAGAAATGAAAGAAATAACCAAATTCCCCAGAGGGATGAGATTAGAGACTAATGTTAAAATGGTTGCTTTTAATATAGAGACAGAGAAACTGAAAAGGAATGAAGGGGGTAGAAGTGGAGAGACATGGGGCTTCAGAAAGACTACCAGAGAGAAGATCAGAAATTAGACCAAAGCCTGATAGTCAAATAAAGAATTCAAAACATATGTCAGAAAGGTTGGAGCTAGGGTGGAAAAGGAACAGAATTGAGAAAGGTTTTTTATCTCCAAAGGGAACTGAAAAATGCTGATTGCCAGTGAAACAGTTCAATGTGTGGCTAGGAGTTGGAGTTAAATTAGAGTTGGGTGAGATTCTGATAAAGCAGGTAGTGGCAGAAATGTCAAAGACATATCCCATTCCTAATGTCCTTATTTGGTGAGCTTCAATACTGGTCTGACAAACAACTAGCTCCTCATCCCCTTGACAGGGTGGGTCTAATGTGGGCCAAACATCTGGAGCATATGAGGAGGAGGTTAGCCAGTTGTATGGTTTTAAATTGGAGGGATGCTATGCAATTATCAGGAGGACAGGGGTCTGGGACCAGAGGCACAGGAGGAGTAGCTGGAGGGATGGAGCAGACACAATCCAGGGTTTCAGTGATTGGGGGAGGTGGGGGATCAGAGCCTGTGGGGGACCACCTGGTTGCAGACACCATTCAAGAGGTTGGTGGTCACCTTTGCCAAGAGATAAAGGAGCAGAACAAGCTTCTTTGCAACCTAGTCCAGATCAAGCTGGCAGAAGATCATCAGGCTGGGTATATTGTGGCAGGGGGACCAAGGGTTGTCCCTGTTGACCTCAAGGCTGAGGCCAAGTGAGAGGACAGTGGAGTGGCAGTCAGAAAGGATCTGGAGGAGTAGATGTTCTGCTGAGGGTTGCTTGCTGGTCTTGCCTCCTGTATACCACAAATGATTATGTATGTCTGATTGAATTGCACATTGTTTATGTGCTGCAGTAAGAGGAGGGAGATGAGCTACTCAGAAGAGGGGCAGAGCCAATTGGAGACAATTGGAGATGAGTGGAGTTGACATAGGTAGGGGTCAGTTATTATATGAGTGGTAAGGGTGGTTGGAGGGGGCAATTGGCACAGAGCATGTCTGGTCATTGCATGAAGAGGTAGATAGTTGACCAGGTGGCCTGGGCACTGCAGCAGAAGAGACTGGAGAGGAAATGAAGGGAGGTCAGAGGGGTAAGCAATGAAACTAAGGGAAGGGCAAGAGTGCTAGATGACTGGTAGATTGCAAATTGCTAGGTGCAATCAGCAGTTACTAGTGTGGTCACTAGATGCTATCCCCTTCTCAAGGTTAATACCCCATCATTGACTAGGAGACAGAAAACAAAGGGGCCAGAGGCAGCACAAGGCACAAAGTGGGAGATATTCAAAAGTACCTGGAAAGATGGGAGAAAGGCTGGAAAGAAAGGCCAACCAAAGGGATGGACACAGAAACAGGGAGTTTCCAGGAGATGCAGGAAGAGCAGAAATATTCCCAAAGGAGAAGGAAAACCCAGGGAAAATGAAAGGACAGGTTCCTGGATAACAGATCAGAAGAAATGGGAACTGAAGGCAAAGAGTAATGGAGTTGTCAGAACAAGACTGGAAGACCAAGGGGTTCCAAGGGCAGAACAATGGAGGGGTTTGAAGAAGATTCTGAAGAAATAAGTAGCATTCTCAGGTGACACAGAAAAGCAGAATCATCTCTAGGGAAGAAATACCCAAGGGAAAGAAGCAGAATTCCCAGAAGACACAGAAGAGCAGAATGTCTTCCAGGAAAAAGAATACCCAGGAAAACAGAAGGACAGATCCTGAGACAATATACAGAAAAATAAGGAAATACCCATGAGCAGAAATGAAGTCATTGGGAAACAATGCCCAAAGAGCAAGGATTTCCTGGGCAAGAGCTGGAGAGAATGGGGAGGTGTGGAGATAATTTCACAAAACAGATTTTTCAAAAGGAAACAGAGAGTGCCAATGACAAGGGGGTTATAGGGAGGTGGTGTATCAATAAAACAATGTAGCACCATACAGAGAAAACCCAAGCAGGAACCCATAAGGAACAGAAACAAAGCTCAATCAACTGCAAGTAGGAAAAGAAAGAGTAATTACAGCACAGTCATAACAGAAGAGTAAGCTTTCTGGGGAGATGGAAAGAGATAAAGATGCCCAGAGAGGGCAGGAGACTTTTTGATGTGTGAAATGAAATGCAGGGAGTGCATTGGAGTGCAAAGGAAAAGGGGTGGAGCTTCTGAAGCCTGGTTGGTCAGCAAGGTAGGTATACCTTAGCTGTAAGAATAAGGAAACAGATGGTAGGGGTGTCACAGGCAAAGAAGAATGAAGGGTCTAATGCTACAAGTTTGGAGAAGATCAGAGGCAGATGGAGGTGTCTTCCTGGTAGGCATATCAACAGACAAAACTGGCCTGCTACAGAAAGCAGAGCAATGCAGAGATGACCATATACTTAGGCAATGGAGTCATAACTACCAGATAATAACAAAAAGCTGTGGTTCAAGATCAGAGTTAGCTGAGACTGAAGTGGTATGGAGCTATGGGGTGTGTGCAAGGTGCTGGCATGTGTTATCCAGTAAACAGATAAGATACTACTCAATATTTGAGGTCAATGGACCACAGTAGGTGAGTTAGTGATGTCCTAGAATCAGTAAACACAAACCATTCAGCAGAGGGTGATGCTAGGCATCAATAGAGTGAATCCAACAGTCTTTGTAGGGTGTGTGGAGGTCCAATAGCTTGAGTAGATAAGGCAAAATCAAAGAAAAAGGGAAAATATCAGAAAGAAGTGAGAGTGGGTGGAAGAAGGTTGGAGTATTGGGGCTCCCAAATCCTAAATAGGACAAGGTACCCAATGGGGGTTGTAATGATCGGAAGTACACAGAAGTGTGGTGCCAGAGATCAGAGAGACAAGGGGTACAGATTTAATAGATTTGTTATACTTGGAAGGCCAGGTCTTGAAAGGCTAGGACCAACAGCCAGAAATGGGTCACCTAGGAGTAGAGAACAGACATGAGAGGTTGATGACTGCCTATTGATGATCCTGGAGTGACTTGTCAAGGAAGGGGCCAGGAAATAACTAGAGTGTTATGGTATTAATCTCTGAATGACCTGTCCTAACCCTAAATGGTCTGCCTTGAGAGGGTGCATTGGTTTTAGTGTCAGATTCAGATTGAATAGAAAGAGGTCAGTGTGTGGACTCAGGGTAGCAAAGCCTGAGGAGCCATATCATGAGTTAGAATCAAAGGATAGCCTATATTGATAGGCAATATCTAAGAGACAATATACAAGATAAACAAGTGGTTAAGGCTGGGAAGCCAAAACCAAGAAACTACCTGTCTACTTATACTAATCCTAAGTGTGCACAGACCACCCAGTGGCTCCAACACAACACTAAATAAGGAAAAAGGGCATAGGATAAGGGTAGAGGGTATGACCAAATGGGCCATGTGGTAAAGAGATATATCAAGGAAGAGGCTATGTAGAATGAAAGTCAGAGTCTAGGATGAGTGGAGATTAAACCATGCCCTCAACCATGAGGCCAAGAAGATCCCATCTAGAGATCTGCCATGATTAGATCTGACTCTCATCTAGATTGAAATTCAGATTCATTGGAGATTAGATTGGGAGATGCACCTGTCATCTGAGATGCTAGATTCAACCATAAGCTGTGCCTAAATCCCAGGGAAATACTCTGAATATGTTACAACTGTAATATTAGCACATCAAACTTTTCATGCTGCTCACTACACTACTCATGTGACCGTGGGAATCCTACTCCGGATATGGGATATACATTGATAACCCTACTCTATGGTTTGTTTCCTTTCTATGAGTATATCTTTACCTTAAGGTTCAGGGTCTAGATCTAGATCTCTGGATCTGATCTCAAGGATCACTGATTGGATCTGATCTGTGGCAGATCTCCAGATGTATCTCCTCAGCCTCCTGGCCTTGGTCCCCTTTTAATATCTGTTGACCCTGACCTTCTATTTCATATCTGTCCTCTTCTCTTCCATTCTCCCCACATCCACATGGCCTCCTGCCATACTCCTTAGTAAGTACACCCTATGCCCAGTTTCCTATTCAGTATGAGTTCCCATACTAGTGTATGTAGCCTACATGGTCTGTGTGCACTAGTTGGCAATATATAAAGGGGCAACCAGATAGTCAAGACTCTCCAGTCTTGATCACTTTGGTATAGCCATAGCTTCTTAGATTCTTTGCTCTCTTAGCTGAGAAACAGTCCATCTACTCAAGATCTCATGCAGTCTATTTTTAAGTTCTCCTTCAAGGATCCCATTTATGGTTGTCCTCTCATCTAGCCTCTTAGGGTTAGGTTTCCATCTTCATGTTCCTCCTTCAGCATCTAGTCTAGGGTTAGCCTTAAAGGATCTGAGTCATAACAGAATAAACAACTCAACCATATCCTAGGGTTTGTCCTTGTTTGGCAATAAAGTCTCATGGTCATGTGCTTGTCATGTGACTCTTCTGCTAGCAAGCTGTGCACTTATAACACTATTCCCTCTTCAAGGGCAAGACTCCTGGATCACCAATTGTTTTGCTTTTTATTTAAGCCTTGTAACCCATCATCAGAAGTATGATCTTGTTGTCACTCTGAAACTCTGAAATAAATAAGAAAAGAAAAAGGAAAAACTGGCATAGGCCAAGAAACTCTGAGGGTTTGAGAAGCACAAAAAATATTCTTTCTTGAATGTTACTCTTCATCATTGAATAACTTCTTTTTAGAAGAGGAGGTTCACTACATTCACCTATTCTCTACTATCCCCTCTTCAGATTTCATCATCCCAATGAAATATGCATTGAAGTGAGCATGCAATTTTGATGGAACAATTACTTTTATTTTGGAAAAAATTTGATAATTTTCTGCAACAGAATACTTCTTTTTGCTCTTTGGTAAACTGGTATGTTGCAACCAGGCTTCTTGCTTCAACAAATCTCAAATCAAATTAATAACTGAGTGGTAGTTTGCTGAATGAACAAGGGAATTGGATTATCTGAAAATATGACCTAGAATTTTGATAATGCAGATTTCTTGCATTACTGCCTCTGAAACTCTGAAATAAAATCTTTTAAAGTCATGCTAAGGACTCGATACATCAAAGATATTTGATCTTTGATAACTTTCTAGACTCTTGCAGAGGTATGCCTGATAATCTTCTGACTTTTTATACTTGCTTGAGTACTATCTTGATCGATTCTTGACAATTCATTGTGATGAAAGTTGTTATCTCCTTTAGACCTGTATTCATAGTTTTCAGTCTTTGCAGACTAAGGGTTTCTCAGGAGAACCCATAACACTGAAACAGTTTCAAGTCATGCTTAGAACTCTTGACAACTTAAATACTAAATCTTTCAGTTACTCACCTAAATGACTAACTGCTCCCATATGGAGACTAACTGCACTGTCATTAGCTTTCGCTTACTTAACCTTTCTTCTTGTCTAAAACTCTGAAACAATAGTTTAAAGACATCTTAGTCCAATCTTGCATTACTTTCTTCAAATTCTCTTTGATCTTTTTGGATTATGACTCAGTTCCTGGGTATTGAGAGAGCCATTGAAACTACTTCATCTGCTTCATTGCCTTCAACAGATAGCTCCACAGACAGACAGTCTCTTCTTGACAATGTCAACCTTCTTGCTTTCCTAGTTTTCCAATTTAAACTCTCAGATTGCTTTGCTTGATCTTTGTCAGAATACTCTTTAGTTTTCCATGTTGAATACTCTTTGCTCTTTGATGTCTGATATATGATGCACAAAACTAGAGACTGGTGTTGTAAATCTTCTTTAACTTTGTACTTGCTGATTTTCTTCCTGAAATTACTTTTGATAATGCAGATGTAGAACTGCCTCTGAAATAGTTTTAAATCATTTTGGATTCTTGTGAACTCCTTGCAATCACTTTCTACTCAAAGATAAATCTCCTTTTGTCTGGTGATGCTCATTCAACTCTGAAAATGACTTTCTTCAGATCTGCTTTTCTTCATGTCCACAGATACAACCACTTCTCTTCATGTTCATGGTTGAATACTTGTCTCCTTGCACTTGACTATTTTCTTCATCAAGCACTCTCTGAATAGCATACCAAGTGTTAGACTTTTCTTTAATCATTATCCCTGCTTCAGGGGTATCTTCTAGTGAATAGACTTTCTTGACAATCTTCAATTGGTTGAATGATGGACTAAACCACCCAAACTCCCTGCTGGAAATCTCCTGACTGATTCTTCCACTTGATCTTGCTTCTCTGAATTTCCTGTGAATTAAAACTTTTTGAGGATTTTAGAGTTTTGAAGAGTGAACCATCAAATATCTTCCTGGTCTCTGAGACTTGATTATCCAATCTATCCTGACAAGACAGTTATTATCATTGATCTTCTTCAACTCTTTTTAGAAATCTTCTTTGCAGTACTTTTAATGCTTATTTCCACTTTCTACTTATGGAGCATAGCTCAACACTTTCATCTTTATACTTTGAGACTTGCTTTCTCTTTTCAGCTACTTCCTTTCTACTCATCAAGGCCCTATATGTGACCTCAACTTTTATCTGATTTTGCTTACTCAAAGATCCTGATAGTTTAATGTTATCTCAGACCTATATAGTTTATAGTTGTTATTGATTCTTCTTGATCCTTCACCAAGTGTTAATGACTTGACCTGATCGAAGTAAACCTTCACATATTTTCCCAAATAGCTAGATGTCTTTATCAGTTACAATCATTGATCTTTCTTTCTAGTCTTGACATCTGGTTCCAGATACAAATCTTCATTTATAGATATCACAGTCTGTTCAATCTATAAGCAAGAATTCTCTAGATTGTCCTCAGTCTTATTTTGAATGTTCCTTATCCAAGGCTTCTTTAATCAACTTCCTCAAACTATCTTCCAAGAAGAACCTTCCTGCTTCTTTGGTCTACTTGCTTATCCAGCTTGATGACACTGGCAAATGAAATGTGAACTCCAAACAAACACCTTTGTTGATGCTTGCCCAAAGTCTAAAACAAATGTTCTGGACTTCTACTTTTTTTTCCCAATGATCTATATTCTTGATACTTTTTTGAAGTCAATGATTGACTATAGCTTGTTATGTTCTTTCAACTTGATCCATTTATTCCATGAACTTCACAAAGGTTCCTGATTTTCTATGCAATGCAATATCAATGAAAGAGTTTGCAGTGAATACCCACAACTGATTTCTAAATTTTTTCCCTAGGGCTTCTAGTCTGCAACTAAGCCTTTCACCTTTCAGTACTTTGGTTCTATATGGTTTAATGAATGACAATGGTCTATGACAATTTCACTGTATAATGGTTTGACAATTTCAGTATTCAGTGACAAGGGTTATATGACATCCATAAACAGCAGTAAAAAAAGGATGGGTACTAGATGATATCCAATGTGAACCACAGAGGCTATACAACAGCTTGTGTTCATGTGAAAGTGTCCCAAGGCATCCCCTAGAACTAAAAAAATGGGCCCTTTCAAGATATGCCCAGATCCTAATGACATTAGATATGCCAAGGTGTTTTACCAAGTTATCTAGCTTCTTAATGACACTAGATGTTGCTGAAACCTTTTAAAGACATGCTTAGGTTCATAGACAGTTTAATGACATGCCCAGATCCAATGTCAGTGTTGGTATATGATGTGTGAAGTGGGATGTTTCTTTATTTTGCTAGGCAGTATAAATTCTCTCTTTATCATGAAACCTCAAAGATGTTAATGAGCTTGGAGTCTGGACAAACACTTGCATCTGGTCAAGTAAGGAGTAGCCTTAACCAAGTGTTATGGTGTTGATCTCTGAACAACCCATTCTAACCCTAAATGATCTGCCTTAAGAGGGTGTGTTAGTTTTGATGTCAGTTTTGAATTGAATAGAAAGAGGTTAGTGTGTGGACTCAGGGTAGCAAAGCCTGAGGAGCCATATCATGAGTTAGAATCAAAGAATAGCCTGTATTGATAGGCAACACCTAAGAGACAATATACAAGATAAACAAGTGGTTAAGGCTGGGAAGCCAAAACCAAGAAACTACCTGTCTACTTATACTAATCCTAAGTGCACACAGACTATCCAGTGGCTCCAACACAACACTAAATAAGGAAAAAGGGCATAGAATAAGGGTAGAGGGTATGACCAAATGGGCCATGTGGTAAAGAGATATATCAAGGAAGAGGCTATGTAGAATGAAAGTCAGAGTCTAGGATGAGTGGAGATTAAACCATGCCCTTAACCATGAGGCCAAGGAGATCCCATCTAGAGATCTGCCATAATCAGATCTGACCCTTATCTAGATTGAGATCCAGATTCATTGGAGATTAGATTGGGAGATGCATGTCATATCCTGGACCTCCAACCCAAATTCCAATCCCATTCTGACCTGGCTTACAATTGGTCTTCACACCTAGTAAGCCACTCTAGCCCTCTGACTTTCCTCCAGGCAACTCCAGTCCTCCATCACCATTCCAGTCTTCCTCAGTTACACATGTACACTTTCTGCCCCTTAGCATTATATGCTCTCCCAGGCTTCCACTCCCACTCTGCCCCATTCTGCTTCCAGTCTATCTCTGCTCCAGTTAAGTACTACCCTAGTTCCCCTTCATCATCTCCGGACTGTCCCAATATAACTCCATTACCATTCCCAGTCAGTTACCATTACCATCATTGTTACTATTCCTGTTCCATTCCTGTTCCTTGCTTTCCCTTGTTTCATTCTGTTATCCTTCAGTTTCAGTCTGACATGATTGGACATTGTCTTCCTGACATCTCCATTTGTTTCCTAGATATCTAGACATCTGCTTCACTTCTGAGTTTGCACCTGTCTCATTTCATTACACTTCTAGATAGTTCTGCCTCTTGTACCTCAGTACAAATATTGACAAAAACACCAGAAAACCCTCTTGTCATCATCCTCACTCTGCTCGAGCCTTGGGCTCACTCTAACCCTCTGGGTTACTCCAGAGTATCTTTGAGGCTACATGATATTCTTGAAGGAGTTGTAAAGCCTCACCCCCATAACTAGGCTTGACTCTCCTTGTCCTGCCTGTTCCTCCTGTTGAGCATAGAGACAGCCTTATCACCCACTCTGACATCTATGTAAATCAGAACAATGGAGAAGTGCAAGGGCACACCATATAAGGTGAAGCCGAGTCCCATTCAACCATTGAAACCCTTCCTAGATTTCCCCAGAACTCTCTGGAGCACCCTGGAGTTCTAATCTTCCTCCAGCATCAAGGGTTTCATTTAAAAAAGAGAAACTGGTTAAAAGTATACTCATCTTGGTATAGGTTTTAACAGTCTCTTTTTAGTGGGATGGAAAGTTTTAACAAATCTACACACAACAAGAGGGATCTGTCCTTCTTCCAGATAAAGAGGATAGGGGCAGCATGAGTGAATGAGGAGGGGTGAATGAATCCCATAGAGAGGTGTTTATTTAAGAAGGTTCTGAGCACTTCAAGCTCAGAGGATAAAAGAGAGTAGGTGGTGCTGATAGGTGGGGAGGTGCCTTTTTTCAGATTGATATTTAAGTCAAAATTGTGATGGGGAGCAAGGGTAGAAGCCTTGCTTTTGCTAAATACATTGGTGAAGTCATGGTATTTCTAAGAGACACTGGAAAGATCAGCTGGAGGAGAGGCAATGGAAGCAGAATGGAAAAGACTCTCTGGGAGTTACAGTTGCAGACAGAACAGGACTGAGCCATCAAGGCTACAAGCATGTGCAAATGCTGATGAGCTAAGTAGCTCAATTGACAGAGGTCTGGGGTCAGAGGAACATGGTGAATTAGGTTCAGAGTTAGCAGGGATCAGAGAGATCAGAAGCTGCAGAGGTGAGCTTGGGGGTGTTGGTGTTACAAAGTGACACTCCAGCACTAGAACCAGTCATGTGACATCACATGATTGTGCACAAGACACCCTATTTTAAGCTTAACCCTAGTCTGTGGTCTGTTTTCTTTAAGAGTATTTATTATTCCTTTCCCTCAGCAGTGGTCATGTGACCATAAGTCACCTGACATGGATCTTCCCAGGATCTTCCCTGAAACTGCCCTCCATCTAATCTCCATGGATCTCATCTGATCTAAATCTGGATCTGAATCTGGACCCTAGATGCATTTGTGGCAGATCTACAGATTGGATCTCATCTGTGGCAGAGATCTCCATCCTCATGATGCAGGCACCTCTGACCCTGCATTCATTTCCTAGATACTTCTCTTCCATTCTCCCACATTTGCATGATATTCTGCCATACTCATTAATATCTGCCCCATGCTTCTCCCTTATATTTCCTTATCTATTAACCCAGGGTCTAGGGCATTCCCTGATTAGGTAGTTCATGTACTTAGTCAGCATGGTCTGTGCTCAGGATCCCATAATATATAAAGGCAAGAGTAGGCAAGCTGGGATTTCCCAGTCTTGCTCACTTGAGTCCTGGTTTAGGTTCAGTCTTACTGGCATAGGCTTAGTCCCTTGCTCCTTTGACTCTCAGCTTATTCCCACTCATTCATAAGTGGCCTTGGCTCTCACTTTCATCTCACCATGCCTAGTTCAGGGCCACTAGCACAAAAGCTCTATAGCAAGATTAGGAAGGCACTCACCAAGGGTTAGGGTTAGGTTAGGTCAATGCATCAAGAGTTGCATTTCAGTTGGCATGTTTGGTTCAGATGATTGGAATGAGATATGACTTGATACCCAGTCAATCAACAGATTGTGGTGGGCAAGCCAGTTGTGTTCTAGAACAAGAGAACTAGATCTATCCAATAAAGTGACATAAAATATTATCAGAGTGATATCACTGGTTTCAAAACAAACAGAAAGGTCAATGGCATTAGTAATCATGGAATTAGAAGTGCCATCAAAAAGTTGGAGCTGCAATGGAGGAACAGAATAGGTCAGAAGGTTGTAAATACTAACTAACTTGATGTCTATGAAGCAATCTGAAAAACCAGAGTCAATTAGGGTGGAAAACAGAGGAATTTCATGAGAAACAAGGGTGACAAGAGGCATAAGTAAAGCATTATCTAAAAGAATGGATGCATCAAGTCTAACCTCTAGTAAAACATGGGAAGGATCAATGTAACCTCCAGCCCATGTGGAGTCACAGAGGCTGCAGACTATTTTTTCACCTCTGAGACAGAGGCCTCTGGTTTGGTTTCTGAAGTGGAGGTCTTTGCAGTGCAAGCTTTGGCTGCCTTAGAGGAAGACTTGGGGTAGTCCTTTGCTATATGCCCAGCAATACCACAGAACAAGCAGAGGTAATTCTCAAGTTGATGCTTATGTTCTTCAGCAGTGAGCTTACCATCTTTACCAAGCTTGGATGATAAGTCTTGCTTCTGAGGAACAAATGACTTGAAAAAGCCAGAGGAACTAGCTAACTTGTTCTTCAACTTCTTAGGGCTGGAGGCCAAAGCAGAGGGTGTGGAGGATTTGTCAGATGATTTGAACAGGTGAGATAACTTTCCTGGTTGATTGATTTTGGATTTACACTTCCAGTCATGAGCATTAATGGTCTGAGTGAGCTGGCACAGCTCTATAAGGGTCAGGGGCTTGCTAATGCAGGAAAGGTTATTCTTGATGTGGTCTGGGAGACTGTTATAGAAGTAGTGGCAAAGGGCACCTTCTCCATAACCCTGGACTTGAGATGCAATTCTATTAAACTCAACTACATATTTGTTGATTCATTGACCATTCTTCATAGTCAACTGGTCTAGCTGGTGCTCTGCATCTCCAACTGGGTCATGGGGTTCAAAGTTAGTCCAGAGTTCCTAAACAAACTCCTTATAATCATCCATTCACAAGAAACAGAGGTTAGAATCTTCAGTAAGAAGAAGATCAGGTTTGAACCATTCCAATGCCATGCCCTTAAGGTAGGATTGAGCATAAGTAACCTTGGCTCAGTCATTGGAAAAGGCTTTGGGATGGTCCTGGAAGTTTAAATTGCATTGAACCAGAAAAACATGGAGCTTCTGGGGATCTGTTGTATCAAACTGGTCTAATTCACATACTTTGGTAGCTGTGAGGTTTCAGGGGTATGATGGAAGGAGCAAGCTAACCTGCAAATGGCACTAGTGAGATTGGTGATAGTATTATGGTGAATGGAAATAGATTCTGGGTCTGGAAAAGGTTCTGGGTCATTCTCTGGAATATCAGAGTACTCATTGGAGGGGTCATCTCCAGGGTCATCTGGTACTTCTGGATGGGCACCCTGGTTGTCAGGGATGTGGGGAGGTTGGGGAACCTTGGAACCATCAGAAGCTTTGTTAACTGGAGCAATAGATGTGGAAGAGTAAAAAGGGGCAGGAGTCTGTGATGCTGAGCCTGGGGTGCAACAGGCAGAGAAACTCTTGAACTGATTGAGGACAGCATGAGAGTGAGCTCTAGTTATGCAGATAGACATGATAGCAGTACCAGCACAAGTGGGAGTTTGAATATACTATTATAAAACTGTGATGTACTCCAGGGGTACTCCAGATAACTCTGAAGTGGATGGGACTTGGCTTCACCTTATATGGTGTGCCCTTATGCTTGTACTGGGTGCCCTGATTTACAGAGGAGTTGGAAGGGGGCCAGAGATTCAGGGTAAGCCATAGTACTTTTCCACCAAGGAGTACAATGTTAAGTCATGAAGCAAGGGAGAGGTCAAGGATAATTGTAACATCATGTTATGGTTGATATTCAAACTGAGGTACAAGATACAGAGCTACAGTACTTATACCTCAGAGAGGCAGATTATCTAAGGAGGGAATGGAGATATGAAAGGAGTTGTCTCATAAGTGAAGCAGGTGCCAATGCATCCTGGATACAAATGGAGATGTCAGGGAAGATACATTGAGTAACATCAAACTAAAACTAAATGATAACAGGAAGAGGCAAGGAAGAAAGGAACAGGAATAGGAAGTGAGAGCTGAGAAACTATGGAGTTATATTGGAATGGTACAGAGTTAATGTATGTAAAGTTGTAATCAACTTTATATAGAAAGGGACAGAGGTAAAGGGAATCAGAAAATACATAGCTTCTAGCATGGAAGCAACCAGAGTTGCACTGGAGACATAGTGGAGTTGACCTATTGGCATGGGATATGACAGATGTCTATTCCAAAGAGGGGAATAGTGACTATACCCACATCAATCCACACAATTTCTATTCTATATTCATGCAGAAGCAACTCACTGCATCCCTTTGGGCTTCCTTCTTAGTGTCTCCAGTTTTCTGGTCCACATTCCTCTTTGACCTTGAAACCCTCCATCATGACATTCTCTCAGCACTTCCTTCTGATTCCACTGCCTCTATCCACTTGTCCAGCACCCTCTTATCTGACTTTTATTGATCTAAAGATCCAGAAGGCTTCTTGCATCTGAACAACCACATTTATGTTCCCAATGCCTCTGACCTCCACCTCTGGGTTCTCCATTACAAACATGACCACCCTCTATCTGGACACTTCAGACAGAATTGGACACTGGAGCTCATCCACTGAAAATATATCTGGCCTGGCATTTGAGTATTTGTTAAAGAGTATGTTTCTTTATGTACAGCTTGCACCTGTGCCAAGGTACCCCATCACAAACCCTACAGTTTCCTAAAGCAGCTTCCTATCCCAGAAAAGCCATGGAATTTCATCTCTATGGATTTCATCAAATAACTTCTGGCTTTCTCTGGTCACACTGCTATCCTTGTCATTATAGATCATCTATTGAAGCAGTGTGTCTTTATTCCTACAGACAATAAGGTGACCTCCCCAGAGCTTGCTAAACTCTTCTTACTCCATGTTTTCTCCAAACATAGAGTTTCCTCCCACATTACCTTTGATCATGGTTCCAAGTTTATCTTTCATTTCTTCTGTTCCCTGGATCAAGCCCTCAACATTTACCTCCACTTCACCTCCAGCTATTATCTGGATTGTGATGGTTAAATCAAGCAAATGAATCAAACCCTGGAGCAGTATCTACACAATTATTGCAACTACCAGCAAGACAACTGGTCTGAACTTCTGCCCCTTGTGGAGTTTGCTTACAACAATGTCCCCAATGCTACCACAGGTGTTTCCCCATTTTTTGCTAGCAAGAACTACCACCTGAACATCTCCATTCACCTGGAACATGATCTTACCTTTATCTGAGCTCAAGAATATATTATTGACCTTGACTCACTTCATGCCTTCCTTTATAAGGAAATAGCTGCCACCCAAGTCAGATATCAAGGACCCACAGATGCCTGGTAATCTCCAGCACCAGACTTTAAAGTAGGTAACCAGGTATTCATCAAGATTAAGTACTTTAGGACTACATGGCCATTCAAAAAACTTGCTGAAAAGAACTTAGGTCCTTATCCCATTATTACTCAGGCAGGTTTACTGTCCTTCACACCACCTCCCAGAGAACATGAAGTCCATTCACCCAGTATTTCATGCCTCTCAACTTAAACCCTCTATTTCCAACATGATTCCCAATTGCATTCAACCACCCTCATTATCAGTCAAGATTGACAGCAAACTGGAGTTTAAGATCTCCAAAATCCTTGACTCAAAGATTGATCATAGGTAAAGGAACTGCAAATTGCTATATTTGATAAAGTGGTTAGATTATGAGGGTACTAACAAGGAGACCTCATAGCTTCTTGCCACTGAATTAGATCATGTTTTAGAGATTATTGAGAAGTTCCACTTCTGTTATCCAAACAAACCTGGGCCATCTTATGATTGACCAACTGAGTAGTGGATCTAGCAATCTAGTTACAAGATCCCCTATCTACTCAATGATTATCTTTCAGACCTTCCCCTTATCTCCATCATCTACCACTAAAATTCCACCAACTTCTGCACACAGCTCTGTCAACTCCTTCACTACCTCATTGATCTCTTTATTCTCTGCCTCACCCCTGGAACCTCCTTTGTCTTCCCCCTTAGCCACCCATGCCCTGTTCAAGATATTGACCAGCTGCCCTAGCAGCCAGTTCTTCTGCCTTATCTCCTGCCATATCTTCCTATCCACCTTCCTTATCAATGCCTCCATTAGTTGA
This sequence comes from Pulveroboletus cf. rosaemariae, assembly GCA_038089275.1. Lineage (NCBI taxonomy): Eukaryota > Fungi > Basidiomycota > Agaricomycetes > Boletales > Boletaceae > Pulveroboletus > Pulveroboletus cf. rosaemariae. Next base: position 41,289 of record JBBPKN010000365.1, read on the forward strand.
CAGCCCATGTCCATCTGCTGAAAACCCTCCTCTGTCTCCTCTAAGTCTGCCCTGCTACTGGGCACCCCATTCTCTCCTGTCTTTCATCTTTGCTTCCTTTCTGGCTTCTTCTGGCTGGGGTGATTATACCTTACCTTTGCCTCTATGCAGGCAAGGCATGACATCAACTTGCTGGGGCCCACCTCACATTCTAGCCCCCAGTCATCACACCTCCACCACACTGGTTTCTCCTCTGCCCTCCTCTTGCCCTTATTGTTACTTAACTCCACCTGAGCTTGGTAAAGCTTCTTTACCTAAACCAGGATTGAGTTCCAAGTCCTTGACAGCCTGGTCAGTACTCACCCATCTCCAGACCACCTCCACCATCTTCTCTGCCTCCCTCCTCCTCTCCTGTGCCACCTCCTGCACCATCTCCATTTCCTCCAAATCTCCTCCTTTTTTCTTCTCATCTTCTCTTGCCACTTTCACTTGGCATACTTTGCATTGACAAGCTCCTCTTTATCTTCTATGTGCTCCTCAAGGCACTCATCAGACCAGGTATGGATGTCAGTGAATGGAGACATAATAGAAGGACATTGAGAGAAAGTCTCTGAAGTGGTATTGGTTTTATAAGCTTCTGGCCAGCTAAACTCTAACACTCACTCCAATCACTTACTAATCAAGAGCATGTGCCTAGTAGCCTTCAGGGGTTCAGGCCTTAAAAGGGAAATACTGTTATATCCTATGCCAATAAGTTAACTCCACTCTATCTCCAGTGCAACTCCAGTTGCTTTCATGCTTTAAGCTATGTATTTCATGGTTCCCTTTACCTCTGTCCCTTTCTACCTAATGTTGATTACAACTTTACCTACATTAACTCCATAATATTCTAATATAACTCTGTAGTTTCTCCAATCTTACTTCCTGTTCCTGTTCCTTTTTTTCTTGCCTTTTTCTGTCATTATTTAGTTTCAGTTTGACATTATTTGACATTGTCTCCCCTGACATATCCATTTGTATCCAGGATGCATTGGCACCTGCTTCTTTTATGAGACAACTCCCTTTGTATCTCTGTTTCTCCTTTAAATAATCTGCTTTTCTAAGGTATAAGTATGGTAGCTCTGTATCTTGTACCTCAGTTCAAATATTGACCATAACATGATGTTATAATCATCCTTGACCTCCTCTTGCTTCATGACTTGATGTCATATCCTATACTAAGTCTTACAACTTGCCTTATGACTTGACATCATATCCCTTGGTGAAAAGCCCTATGGCTTACTCCAAATCTCTGACCCTCTTCCAACCCTTCATAAATTGGAGCACCCAGTACTAGTGTAAGGGCACACCACATAGGGTGAAGCCAAGCCCCATCCACTCTGAAGTTATCTGGAGTACTCCTAAAGTACATTGCAGTTTATAACAACATTGCAATACAACATGATGAATCACAATACATTGCATTGCATTATTTCATGCCCTGCTGTCAGTTAACCAATATTTAATACACAGACCTGATGCTTGCATTGTATGCCATGCTAAGAGTGCATTCAATCCTTATCATGGTACCATGATATTCAATCTTACAATATCAGGAATTTTACAAAGATCTAATTTGAGCTTATTATAGCTATTTTGACTTATTGTGACTTATTACAGCTTATTGTAACTTATTTCATGCTAAGCAAGTTGTGATAAGCTATAACAAGTCACAATAAGTCACAATAGTCATAATAAGCTTAAATTAGATCTTTGTAAAATTTCTAATAAATACACCAGCAAAGCAAGATTCAGGCTTCTCATGATAAAGGAGAATGCATTCAGGCAACTCTTAGAGCCATCAATGCATCAGAAATCAAATCAAATGGTCTACATATACTTTCTTTTCAAAAGGCAGCATAACTATTTGCAAAGAAATCCAATTACCCAAGATAACTTGAGGGTAATTTGTTAAAACATATACCAAGTACAAATAAACTGTTAAAAACATATACTAATCTCCTTCCTTAGAGAAGATAATAACTTCAGAAACTCTGAAGATGTCTGGAGGCATTCAGAGGAATTCAGAAAGGGTTTCATTGGTCAGATGGGACTCAGCTTCACCTTATGTGATGTGCCCTTGCACTTTCTGGTGTCCTGATTTACATAAATGTTGAAGGTGGGAAAGAAGGCTGTCTTGGCACTCAACTAGAGGGACAGGCAAGATGAGAAGAGTCAAGCCTAGTCATGGGGGTAGGACCTTATGATTCCTTCAAGGATATTGCTTGGCCCCAGAGGTGCTCTGGAGTAATCCAGTGGGTCAGAGTGAACCCAAGGGCTTGATCAGAGTAAGGACAATAACAAGAGGGTATTTATGTTGATATTTGTACTGAGGTACAAGATACAGGACTACAGTACTTATACCTTAGAGAGGCAGAACTATCTAGGAGTGTAGCAAAGTGAGACAGGTGCAAACTCAAAAGCAAAGCAGATGTCTAAATATCTAAGAAACAAATGGAGATGTCAGGAAAGACAATGTCCAATCATGTCAGACTGAAACTGAGAGGTGACAGGATAAAGCAAGAGGAAACAAGGAACAGAAATGGAAACAGGAACAGTGTCAGTAACTGAAAGCAGGACTAGTAACAGAGTTATATTGGAGTGATCTGGAGAAAATGAAGTGAAACTAAAGTAGTACTTAACTGGAATAGAGATAGGACTGAAAATGGAATAGGGCAGAGTGGAAGTGGAGGGCCAGGGGAGCATATACTGAAGGAGGGGCAGGAAGCATACATGTGTAGCTGGGGTGAAATGGAATGGTGACAGAAGGCTGGAGTTGCCTGGAGGAGAGTCAGAGGACTAGAGTGGCTTACTGGGTGTAAAGACCAGTTGTAATCCAGGTCAGAATTGGGTCAGAATTGGGTTGAAGATACAAGATATGACATAATTCCAGGGCAAGGTTGATAACCACAAGTGATAATCTTAACCTTTTGGCTAAAGCAGAGTGGCAAGGAAAAATAAAGAAGTATTTCAAGAAAGCTGTAAAAAAGTTCAAATTAATTTGAAAGAAATATAATGAGTATTGCAGGAAACTTACTAATGCACAGAAGTAGCAAGAGTGAGCAGAATGTGAGGAGCAATGTGCCCATAATACTGCTGCTAAGCAGATGGAACAGATGGCAGAATAGGAGTGAATATGTACTAAATGAGAGGTAGAGAAGCAACAGAAAGAGAAAGAGAGGTTAGTGTGAAAAGTGTAAGAGGCAGAGAAACATGCTGAGAGAAGATGGCAGGCTAACAAGAAGAAGGCACTGTAAAAAGTTCAAGAGGCAGTAGAGAAAGCAGAGAAAACAAGCTTGATGAATCAACTGTTGGTATTATTGGTGGCAATACTGAGAAACTTGACAGGGCAAGGCCATGAGTAAGACTGGTGCTCAAATTGCTAGCTGCTACAGATACAGTGGCTTAAAAAACAGTCCCAATGCTTGCATGTTTTGCACTAAATGCAATGGCTTTCAATAACTACTAATTATCATGCTAGACTATGAGTGTATGAAATGCAGTACTTTCTCTTGGCTTTCTCTTGGTTCAATGATCAAAGCATTTGATTATGTTTTGGTAACATGGCAACCATATCAAAATGACAACTTATTGGGACAGTTTTTTGACTTTGAATTCCCATTACATATATTGGACCCTGAAGTGCTGTAAGATGATTATATATCTTAGGTAAGTAATATATTATGTCACTCTTATGTCACTAATTAGCCTGCAGCA
>JBBPKN010000366.1:0-45023 GCA_038089275.1 Pulveroboletus cf. rosaemariae
CCCGGGTTCGGCGTTTGCCGTGAACATAGCCATTAGACGACTTGATCTCGCTATGCGTCGCATCCTCCTCTCTGCCCTCGGTCTCTGCATCGCTACCGTCTATGCCCAGTCCAGCATCGTCGACGCGTACGTCTCCAAAGAGTCCCCCATCGCAAAAGCGGGCGTCCTTGCCAACATCGGCCCGTCCGGCTCCAAGGCCTCCGGCGCCTATGTAAGCGCCCGCTCCTGCATCCCCCGTCTGTTCCAACATCCCCTCCCTTCCTTGCCAGCCTGGTGTTGTCATAGCCAGCCCGAGCACATCCAACCCAGACTACCTCTATTCGTGGGTCCGCGATGCGTCCCTCGTCTTCAAGGCCCTCATCGACCAGTACACCCTCGGCCAGGACACCTCCCTCGCGTCTCTCATCGACATGTTCGTCCAGGCGGAGGCAAACATCCAGCAGGTCACCAACCCGAGCGGTTCTGTCTGCACCGGTGGCCTCGGCGAGCCCAAGTTCTACATCGACGAGACTGCATTCACCGGTTCCTGGGGTCGTCCTCAGCGTGACGGCCCGGCTCTCCGGTCCACCGCCGTCATCACCTACGCCAACTGGCTTCTCGCAAACGGCAACTCCTCCTACGTTACTGGCACCCTCTGGCCTGTCATCCAGCTCGACCTCGATTATGTTGCCAACAACTGGAACCAGTCCTCCTTTGATCTTTGGGAAGAGCTCAGCTCTTCATCCTTCTTTACCACTGCCGTCCAACACCGTGCTCTTCGTCAGGGGGCATCGTTGGCCGTTGTCATTGGCCAGACATCCCTTGCAAGTCTGTATACCACCCAGGCCGACAATATCCTCTGTTTCCTCCAGGCAAGTATTTTCACTTGACGTCCAGTCGGCCATCCCGATCAACCGTGCAGCCATAGTCTTACTGGACTCCCTCTCCCGGTTTCATGACCGCCAACTCTGGAGGTGGTCGCTCCGGCGTCGATGCAAATACCGTCCTCGCATCCGTACATACTTTTGACGCCAACGCGGGCTGCGATTCTACCTCTTTCCAGCCCTGTTCTGACAAAGCACTCTCCAACCTAAAGACATATGTCGATTCGTTCCGCTACATCTATTCCATCAACTTCGGAATTCCCGCCAACGCTGCTATTGCCACCGGTCGATACCCTGAGGATGACTATCAAGGTGGGAACGTGCGCAGTCCAGCCAATACTATAGCTTTCATTGTCTGATACGACCTTCAGCCATGGTATTTGACGACATTCGCGGTTGCAGAACAGCTCTACGATGCACTTGTCGTCTGGAACAAGCAAGGCTCCCTCACCGTGACCTCAACTTCCCTTGGCTTCTTCCAGCAATTCGACACCTCGCTCGCCATTGGCACCTATACCTCCCCCTCGCCCACTTTTACCTCCATCGTGAGTGCCGTCAAGACTTTTGCCGACGGCTTCGTGGCCATTGGCGCACAGTATACCTCATCCGGTGGTGCGCTCTCGGAGCAGTTCAGCAGGAGCAATGGCACCCCGCTTAGCGCCATCGACCTTACATGGAGCTACGCATCTGCGCTGACAGCCTTCGCGGCCCGCGCAGGGCAGACCTCGGTGAGCTGGGGTGCACAGGGTTTGACCTCCCCGAGTTCGTGCTTGACGAGCAACTCCCCGACGGTCTCAGTCGAGTTCAACATCAATGCGACCACTGTGTTGGGAGGTGTGTGGTGGGCACTTGCACAGTAGGCAATGCTGATGGCATTCATGATGCAAAGAGAACATATACCTTACTGGGTCAGTCAGCGCCCTCACAAACTGGGGTACTTCCAATCCTCTTCTCTTATCTTCTGCCGACTACCCCATCTGGAGCAGTACGTCATACACGTTTTGTTCAGGACGTTTGACTGATCTAAACGCCGCGCTGCTGCTCCTAGCAACGGTGAATTTGCCTGCAAATACCGCTATCCAGTACAAGTACATCAGGATATACCACGGCCAGGTGACGTGGGGATCGGATCCCAACAGTGCAATCACGACGGGGGTGTCTGGTGCTCAAACTTTGAATGACGTATGGCGCTAAGCGCTATCTGACAGGGTTGAGAGGTCCGGCTTGGTGAACGACACCTGGTGCTCGAGTTCCTTGGGAGTAGCCGGGTCTTGTTATGAAAACCGATCTTGATACCACCAGTCTTGAAATAAATAAGACACTGATCCCGGATATCAGAAAATATCTCAACAAGTGAACAGCCCATCACATAAAAGAATGCATAAGAAAATAAGCATGATGGTCATGAATTTCTCGTCATTCGTCTGCACCAATACTCAGCTCGTCTAGTGCCCCTCGGAATCAAACACGGTTTGATGGCCTTGCGACGGGATATGTTGGCCGATGGTACCTGGGTAATACGCAGCCTCAGGGACGCCTGCCTCGTCTACACCCTCGGCGGTTTCAATGATCTCATAGAGTCTCGAAGCCGCCTCGGGCGGAGGGACACGCCCCCCGAGAATATCACGCGCCGGTACGGGAGAGCCATAGAAATCGCGATTCGCATCCTTGCGCTCGATCAAGACGGTACCTTCGAGAGAGACACCAGCAAAGAGACCTACCACGAATCCAGTCCAATCAGCATCCCCGCCCGAGGACGATAAGAGAGAAAAGAAGTGAAGTGACCGACCTTTACTCTTTGAATACGAAAACATGCTCGCGGGGTGTGCCAAGCTCGCCTGGACACTCCCACCGGTCCCGATAGGCCCCGCTGCGGCGCTCACGTTTCCCCCAATGGTGACGTTCCCACCCATGGAGAACGCACGGACGGCATCTTCAGAGTTGAGAACGATGACAAAATCAGTGATATCGGCGCCGATTTGGAGACCCCACCCAAGACCGCCAGTGGCGATGCACGAAGGGGCGGACCAAGAGCCATCTGGGAGACGCGCGATGACCAGACCGGAGCCAGCCTTCCCGGAGAACATGAAACCGGCTTTGATTACTTGGAAGACAGCGAGGCCTGGGCTCGCGGTGGGTGGAAAGTGAGCATAGATGGGCGCGTGGGATAGTGTCAGAGACCAACCTCGGGCACGTTGTAGGACTACCTTTGGGATGGAATTGAGTGCAGATTCGGGATGATGGGGATCGGCTGTATCAGATACGAAGCGGGTCAGTCAGTCTGTTGGAACGAGTGCTGAGAGGGGTGACCGACCGAGGAAGCTGGCCAGAATCTTGGCTGCCTTCTCTGCCTCTCCGGGGAGGGTGAACCCTTGTACGAAATCGCGCGAGCCAGAGGCGACTCGTGAAGAGCCCTCCTTAACGAGGGCAGTGGCCTGAATGCCCGCTTGCTGAGCCCCCCGTTTAAACTTGTCTAGCATCGACATGGTCGCGAACTGCGCAAACAAATGTGCTCAAGAGAACTGTGTCCACCGCAGCACCGCGTGTTACGTAATACACTACTACGGTCCTACTCCTTCGCCCACACCTTCCGTTGGTACTCGAGCAATATAGGGACAAGGTCAAAGAATCCAAACTCTGGCCAATACGTGTCTACCATGTGTATCTGAGTGTCCTCACAGCACTGCCTAGCAGGTTAGCGGAGAGGACATATCTTCAGAGCTGTCTCTGCAGCCAACTCACCTGCCACGTCAAGAATCCACTCAACCGTTTTACCCCGCTTGTGCGTACAAAGACGTCAAGTGGAGGACTGCCTGCAAGGGAAGTGGATAGGTGGGAGGTGATAGAATCTTCGGTAATCGTGCTGAGCAGTATTCCCCGGAACGATCGAGAGTCGGATGTTGCGCAAAGCATGAGGCGAATCGACAAGGGAATGGATTGGTGCCGCTGTACTCACCCCCCGTCCAAATCGCCGGCGTCGAGGGCTTCTTGAATGACATTCTCGACGGCCGTCGTGATCTCGTCTTGCGACGCGTAGGGTGCGCAAACATTGAGGATCGCACTATCGGCCCCGCTACGGAAGCCAGCCACGCGGACACGAAATACAACCAACGCACGTGTTATTGTGCCGAGTCATGCTCTCAGCCCTTGCAATGGCTACCTGCACACTCGGGGGAAGGAGCTCCCGTCTTCCCAGCACATTCAAGCGCACACCATGCCTGTCAAGGAACTCACTTGTCACCAAGGCATGAGTGCAACTCGCCAGATGAGAGCAACAGATGAACATACCCGCGCTGCGCGATCTCCACGAGCCTCTCCTCGGCGAGCTTCATGATCGTGTCCACCTCTTCTTTAGGTCTGTTGAAGTTCTCGATCGCGAACGCGTACACGGTCACGCAATGTATACGAAGACGCAGACAGAGCTCTAGAACCTGGTGAGGGACACATGAGAGTGCGCGTGACCTTGGTTTGCTGCAGATACGTACCCAAAGCAGGTTCTTGAACCCGTCTGGGTGGCCTTCTTTCCCATCCTTCCCTAACCTCCTGGCATACCTTCTGTTCCCATCCATCTCGAACGAGATGTGCTTCGGCGTGGGTCCAGTGGCGATGATGTCAAGGAACGTATATATTAGCCATGTTTTAATGTATGTGATTGGCGAGCGGACAAATGCGAGGAGACCCGTTGGAAGTGAGAAGAAGGGCATGTCCATCATGTCCATCTTTTGCCCACAGCCAAACAGGATCATGCACAGCCACATTTTACCGAGTCCATGTGTTTGCTCTGGCGTTCTTCTCGTCTACGTGCTATGACGGCCGACATTGACGAAGAGCGTCCGCTCCTGCAGGGCGAACAAGTCCCTGTCCAGCCGGCGACGCCTAGTCCATCTTCCACATGGAAGATATTGGCGTCGCTCTCTGTCATCGTACTGCTTTTCGTCGGTGGAGCTGCGTACTTGAGTGTGCGGACGTCCCGGCAACCGACAAGAGACGCTGCGTTGCTCTCCAATGGGACCCACGAATTCAAGAGGACCGTTATTCTCGTTTCTATCGACGGTCTCAGGTAAGTCGTTCGTCATGGTTGCTCCGGTTCACATCCAAATTTCGACGATAGTGCGAGTTACCTCGACCGTGGTTTGACCCCCCATTTATTAGATATCAGTAAACAGGGTCTCAGGGCAAAGTATATGCAGCCTATTTTTCCAGTCAGTTAAATCTCTCGTGTCTTTTGCCACTACTGAACTGCTTTACCAGACTTTGACTTTCCCGTGAGTGCTCTTCGAAACCGAGTTATCTCGCAGCTGAAGATGTGACAATTAGCAACCACTGGGCTTTATTGTATGCCACCTCTAATTGTTTGTCCTCCATAACTGAACACCAGCTTTACAGGACTGGTTTGTATGCCGAATCGCACGGCATCATTGCCAACGTATGTCCAACTACTCGCCTCCTGGCAGTCATTCGCCATGTTATATCATAGAACTTTTATGACCCCATAACGGAGTCGGAGTTCTGGTACAACCGTGCTGAGTCCGCACTGCAGGCAGGTTGGTGGCTTGGTGAGCCAGTAAGTTGCGTTGCTGCTCCACGGTAGCCATACAGACGAACCGATGAAATAGATATGGGAAACTGCTAAACGCGCGGGTCTTGTGACTGCGAATCAAATGTGGTGCGCTTCTCTTCTTGGTGTGTTCTTGCATTTGTGTGTATATGATCTTCGTCGACCTTAGGCCTGGCCCGGCCACCACACTCTCAGGAGCTTCTCCAACTTACTTCGTTCCTTGGCGTGACAAGGTCCCTCTTCAAGAAAAGTTAGATCAGATACTCGCGTGGTTGGACGTTGAGGACTTAGAGAAGAGGCCAGAGCTCATTCTGAGTAAGTGAATTTGGTGGCGGAAAGTGATGGTTGCCCATGAGATAATAGCATATGAACCATCATTGGATCAAGCCGGACATGCGACCGGGCCCATGTCTGCTCTTGTCAATGTGAGTTCATCGGTTATGTTCATGTCTTCGGTATATGTTGTGCCTCAACCAGCATGCTTGTAGGAAACACTTGCGAAGATTGACGTCTTCGCTCGTGATCTTCATAGCTCCCTCCTTTCACGTAACCTTTCTCAGATAGTAGATGTGATCTTTGTTAGTGATCATGGAATGGCCGATACAAGTGAGGTCGAGTGGATCTATCTAGATGAAGATGACATACTTGGTATGTCCCTTTCTCTCTAGGAAACTGTGTTTCCTGTTCTTTGTCAATCGGCTAATCACCCAACTGCACAGGCGAGACATGGAACAATGTCACACACTATGATGGATGGCCCTCTTTTGGACTTCGCTTCTCAGAAGGAACAGATGAACGTGTTGTGTTAAAGAGGCTCATTCATGCATCCAACGATCCGCGGTTCAGTGGCAAGTTCCAAGTTTACACAACAAATTCGTATGTTGGTGGTATGTGCCTATGTTATGATCCCTTCAGCTGTGCAAAGTATTATTCTTGTATAGGATACCTGGAGGAAGCAACGCCTATGCCCCCGCTCTACCACTATTCCGCGAACGAGCGGATCGCCCCCATTTGGGTCGTGCCAAAGCTCGGGTATGCCCTAACAAGCAAGGAGATGGGAAACGATGGGATGAGCATTGGTGTAAGCTGTTGTTCTCTCCGCTAATCCGTGTCGGTCTTACCTGTTTGGCCAAGAACCACGGCTACGATAACGAAGAATCTTCTATGCGAGCGATATTTGTCGTCCATGGTCCCTTCTCGCATGGTGCTAAACTATACTCGTCTGATACCCAATCTTCTGCTTGGCACTCTGTGACTGACGGCACCTATATTATACCTGGATTCGCAAATGTCGAGCTTTATAACCTTATCATGCGACTGCTTGATATCGAAGCTTGGGCAGCACCAACTAACGGAACAATCGGCTTTTGGGACAAGTATGTTGATTTGTGATGTGTCATCACACTTTCTGGGTGTTTGCCGAGTATCGGAACGAACTGTAGCACGTAGAGCCAATGCCTTGCTTGAATTCTAGCTAGATTAGTACAGGTGAGGGCTTGTAGATAGTCGTTCTCATTATTTACTCCTCATTTACTCTTTCGAAGAACTCCCTTAGCGTATCTGCTAGTATCCTTGGTAATGCCTCCACATCTCGAAGCACGACATAATACTCGAAAGGGAAGGAATCTAGGTAACGTTCCATCGTAAGTTCCATTTGGCCAGTAGTTGGCGAAGGCTTGTAGGACACTTGAGAGAGTGTTAGGATAGATGAACGATTTTCGCCCGACGTGGAAGCAGCGCCAGCTGTGTCAGATGGATTCGAAGCGGGTGTATTATTGAGCGCATCGATGATGATGAAAACGACCAAGATTCTCATCTCTCTTGCCCTCCTCAATACCCTCGTCAGCCTTTCGTGGTCCTGACAGATACCGTCCGAGATGATGATCTCGAGCTGCCAGAGCTCCCTCCCGCTCGTGCTGGCCATATTCTCGCGCGCGGCTTCAAGCACGGATAGAGAGCCGTCGAGGAAAGTGGCGACGTCCGTGCGTGGTTGAGAGAACGTGAACGCATTCAGGACGCGACCGCCTTCGGTCGGTGAGGATCCCCAGTCTCTCGCGCCGATCGCGTCCAAGCCGAATCCACGGATGAGCTCCCATCCCACTCCAAACCTCGCCACGCCAACCTCTCCAACCTCAAGTTTTCCGAGCGCTTGAACGACCAACACGACTGTCTGGTACGCCAGATGGACTGCACCACTGCCGCTCGAGTCGCCGCCGTTGCGCATGGACGCAGAGTCGTCGACGGCTAAGAGGACCTGGTACTCCCGCCCGCTGGGCTTTACTCTTCGCATCCAAATTCTATCCTTAGTGTACTCGCTCGCCACCCATTCTACAACTCTCCTCATATTTAGTCTTTTGCCACTCCGGAAGTCTCCTCTTAGGCGCGATGCAAGAGTGGGGGCTAGGATAAGGCGGAGGGACTCGCAGAGAGCTAGGGAAAGGGACGCAGTCAGTGTTGTATAAAGGGTCCAAAGATGCGAGGAGGATGCGGCGGTGGGGTTCGAAGCGTGGTCTGTGAGTGCACTGAGAATGAGCTGGGAGGAGACTGTTTCTGATTCGGGTTCTGTATCGTCCTCGGCTTTGTGTGCGGAGGGATCAGGAAGACGATCAGATTGGACATTAGTGATGTCGCTTTCTCGTTCCATGTGGAAAACAGCACCCTCGATGTCGGGAGCAGGACGCTCAGCCGTTCTCTCGGCTTTTAACTTTTCCGTCGCAATGTCTTTCGCCTCCTTTAGATCCTCTCTTCTACCCAGGGCATCAAGCTCGTCGATATCCATGGCATCGGTATCCCTTTTATTTTTTCCCTCGTCAACTAGCTTGAGTTCTCTCAATCTCGTAACTTGCTCCTCGTCTGCGGGTCCGAGCGCCTGCATTTCATTACCTTCCGATGCATCTTCTTGGTGAGCATATTCAACCTGCTCGGCATCTTCATGTTGGGGAAGTTGTAAGGACTGTGGCTGGTCAGCCTGTCCAAAAACCTCATTAAGGCGTTGTTGAACCTCTTTGAGTGTATCCCCGCGAGAGCGCGATGGGTCAGAAGAAGGGGCAGGGGGTGGTCGATAAGCATGGGTAGGACCTTGGTGCGTGCCTCCAGCGATCGAGTTAGGATCCAGAGGCTGAGGTTGAGTGTCGGGTACCGGGGAAGGGATAGGTTGGGGTTCATTTTCAATTGCGTCACCAGACCTGGAATGGTTGGAATAGCGTTAGCTACACGGTCAAATGGACAGGCAACAGTAAAAATATACTTTTGTTTTCTGAGCTCGGATTCCCTGTAGTTCTCGCCTCCACCATTGTCTACTTTGGTCTGGGTGGAAGCCAAACCTTGTTGCTCCTCTTGAGCACTGTCACCAAGTTGCGGTTCATTTTCGGATATCCCAGCACCACCATCACCAGCGGTAAGATCCGGCTGAGCAACAGCGTCGTTTTTGCTTGCCTCTTCACCAGGATTGTCTTTTTCCTCATCCACGTTGCTGTCATCGACAACCTGGGGCGGCTGCTGATCCGTATCCTGCAGCTCGGCGGACATGGGGTCGTTATTAGGAGTGTGATCTCTTTCTCGTTCTTGGTTGGCATCTTCGTCCATTTGATCATTCGATACATATTCCTCGTCGCTGAAGTCTTCTATTTCTAGGTCATCTCCACGATCGTCCTGCTTGTCTTGACCCTCGTCAAGATGCATGTCATCAGGAAGGTCGAGGATATCGGCATCCGGAATATGCTGGTCCATCGGGGTACCAGAGGCATGTGGTGGTTGCATCTCCTCCAGCTTATTCTCGTCGTTTACGTCGACCCCTTCTTCGACCCCCTCGTCCCGTTCTCCCTCCTCTTTCGCATCTTCTGCTTTCTTTTCATCGTCCTTTTCTTTGCCCTTCTTGGGTCCCTTTGCTACAATGTCCGAGTCCTTTCGCTGATCCTCCTGCGACCTGTCGTTATGCACCTCGTGGTCACCGTTTCCATCGTCACTTCCACCCTCGTCTCCCCACAGCTTCTCGTCTACTGCGGCTGGATCTGACCTGTCCAACTTACTCAGCTGTTCATCTGGCCCTTCCTCCCCTTCTCCTTCCGCCTCATCATCCCCGTCACCCTCTTCACTCCTTGGCACATCCACCATCTTATCTCCAAAGTCCTCGCTCATCTCGATCGTATTTTCGTCGCTATTGTCGTTCTCTCTCTGAGTTTCCCCGTCACCGTCGTCTTCGTTTCGGAGCCCCTCCACTTGACTCTCGTCCTCGATTTCTTTGCTCACATTTTCGTTCCCAGTCCCCGCTCCTAAACCCGTTCCTCCGAGCTCAATCGCATGCCCCTTTTCCTCGCTAACGGCCTCACCCTCCTCTGATTCGGGGGAGATACAAAATCCTTGAGTTCCGAGGGTATGCACGACGGAGCACACGATGTAATCCAACTTGAAAAGTGCGCGGGTCCAACTCGCCAAACTTTCAAGCAGTTTGTTTGCGAAGCTTAAGAAACACGATAAGAAGGGCACCACCCTCCTCAATGCTCGCTGACGCGAAGCATGCGGGAGAAGTGAAAGATGTGTACCGGCATTATTTAGTTGGTCTCGCAATGCGGGAAGGTCTAGAAGTATCGTGAATAGTGATATTGTCTGAACACCGAGTCGAATGTAGTTGTCCTTGGCCCCTCTGGAATCGGGAGCTGGTTCAGGGAGGGAAGTCGAGTCGGAGCATTGGCGAAGCATGGACTGGACAGTGATGAGGAGCGTGTCGATGATGCTGTCTACATTCTCAGTAACACTTCCTTCCGGTAAAGGCTGAATTAATTGGGAGAATGAGAAATTGCCTTGTTCGCAGATCCATTCCCGTGTGGGTTGGAGGATATACGTCAGTTGAGGACAAATTATTGACATCTCTTCCAGTTGTTCTGGAAGCTCGCTCAGGTATCTTGCAGCATCTACCACGACATCGTAGTCGTCTAGGAACAGTCTGATTCACGATTCTATCTTCCAGTTATAGAAACTCACCTCGGAGAAGTATGGATGGCATAATAGCTTGAGATAATTGTAATACCTTAGACACACGATCTCGCCACATAGAGGCTGAAGTAGCAAGAATTTGACATTTCCCAATGAGATCAGGGACAGTACCGATGCTCCTCTCTATTTCAGAGAAAACAACCATGCCCTCGGCCAGTTCTTCCAGTGCGCGAACGGAATGACTCAGTGCGTTGTACATCGGTTTAATTTCGTCATATGTATCAATGGTGATTGTGTCCGACTGTTCCGAAAGAATCTGGAGCCTGCTCGCTTGCTGGCGAAGTGCCATGTATTCAGTAAGAGCTTGAGACAACCTAGATTCCATGAGCACTGATCAAAGTGCAGTTCTGAAATCATAATGAAGCTCAATGCCTACCCTGATCTAATTTCGAGCGCCAAAGAATACCCTGATTCCACCGCAAGGACGCCCCGAGAAAGGTCGCGTGTTCCCAAGTCTGAGTGATGATCCGAAACTACCTTCCGGAGTACAGGAAGGCACCCACGCAGGCGGTCAAAGTAGTGTTCCGCTTTCTCTACAGGAGCTATTACACTTTTTGCTGGCAGCAGAGGTTGGCTTCGAATCCAGCATTCGTCCCTCAGTTGGTTGAGGATTTCGGGTTTGACATTGTGGGACAAGCCACCGCGCTTGAGCTCTTTGAGGAGATCGCTCCAAGCCTTTCTTTTACGTAGAAGCAGGTTCTTCTTGTATTTTTCTCGCCTTTCTTTGGTAAGATCCAGAGGAATCGTATGACTTGCGAGGTCTTTGGCTATCAAGATGATATCCAAAGAAAGTTGTTCTACATCCTCGGCGGTATACTTTGAGAGGAATGGACGGATTGTATTACTTATGAAATCATTAAACCTGGCGAGGGTCTGACGGATGTTTCCGAGGTGAGGAGGTATGAAAGCCGGGCTCGAGACAACATCCAGGGAGGTGACCATGGATGTCATGGGAGGCGACACTAGGAATATAACCCGCTCCGTCTGATGGTAACCGTCGGCGTCTCCGGCGAACAGCGGATTCATTTTGTCCCTGACGGATTGTCTTAGAATATCGCGGAACTTGCGGATGATCTTGTATAGCTGACGATGTGTCTTTTGAGCGCTTTGTCTCAAGGCCTGGACATTAACATCTTTCCAACTGGCAAGTTTGATGAACGCTTCAACTTCTTTCTCCAGCACCCGTCTTTGATTCCTCAGTAATGCGGAGAGCTGGGGAGCAAAAAGATGGAAGTACCGCCAAGAGAAGTGGACGATACGACCGACTCGAAGCAGGGCTTCTTGGTGGACATGTGATTCTTGAGATGCTATACAGTGAACGAAGCACTCGAAGCTATGGAGGAGGTTTAGGCGGGCTTGGAATTGGCCGATAGAACTGGATTGAATGAATTCGTCCAGTAGCGGTGGGAGCTGTCTCAGGTATCCGTGCAGACCACCAGCGTCACCGCCTTCACCTTCCTCCATAGCATTCAACGGACCTCGTATGAGGATTTCGTATAAACGGAACCAAAACTCCGCGACACCGTCAATGAATGAGTGGCTCTGGGATTCCAGCAAGTTCTTCCAACACGATAATTCTAATCTTCTCCATTCAACAATAAGTGCGATCAGCCTGTGCTGATGCTCCTTGAGGCTATTGTCATGGTTTGCATACATCTCCCAGTCTTCCGTTTGCGTCAGCAATTGTTCCACGGCTGACAAAAGCTTAGCAATGGGAGTGGCGAAATTAAATGCTAATATAATATCACAGCGATCAATGAGATGTTGAAGTACCATCTGGTCCGGCCAATCTCGGAGGATGGCATTAAGCCGGGCACGCATGGATTGGATTATGTTTGATGCCTTTCTGGCTTCTTGAATATTTGCATTGGTGTAGAAGTTGAAGGACTTCGGGGAAGAATGGGAGATGCCACGTATCTCTGTAAGATGACCATGAAGAACAGAGAGCTGGAGATGTAGTGACTCTTTTTCTAGTGAGTCTGGCAATATTGTTGAATAGGTGCCGATCCAGGATCGCAGAACGGTCAGTCTTAAAGCATTGAATTCGCTGGTGATGTGACTGCTTTCGACCGTATCGCCCATGAGTTTCAAATGAAGTGCGAGCACTTGGCGTTGCCTATCCGGAGTTAGATGGTATAGTGGCTGGTCGCTGACGTGTCTTTCTGAGACTTTGGTAGGCTGAAGAGCATCGTCAAAAGTGGGAAATAGCTCCAAAAACTCTCTTTCCTCGGCTCCTGCTTCCGTGGAAACGTCAAAGGATGTTGTGTTCGTGCGATATAGAGAGTTAAGTTCCTGCTCTCTTTCATTTTCACGGCCTCGGTCTATCAACCAAAGACGGTAAGCTTGCTCATAGGCAGTCCTGACCATCGCTAGTGTTGATGAAAATTGTGTACAATGCACTGCTGCGGCCACCGTTAACACGATAAATTCGGCAGCAGAGAGATTGGGGCCAGGTAGAGCTTGTAATAGCTGTGCACTGCGTGTGGAGGGGAACGCGGCCAGGCTGGTGACCAGTTCTGTGATATCCTTCTGCAAAGAGGATTGCCGAGAAACCCGACGCATAAGATGGAGACCCAACCGAAGTTCCGCAAATGCCAAACGAAGAATACATGTGATGTCGTCGAATTCACTGTAAAGAGTTTCTAGGCGCTGACAAAAGCCCGAGATAGTCTCCTGGACAACGACCTCGCGATCGAAGGCAGACGGATCCCCTGATTCCAGAACACGCGCCAAATCGTCGATCTTTGAATGGTGGGTCACTTGGCTGATGAATTGCGACACCTCCTGCCAGTATGTGTGCAAATTGGTTAGGTTGTCTCGAGTTGGGATGCTCGTCGACGAGTGGGGAGTGTTTAACAACCTTTTGGCGCGGGCTTCAAGGTAAGCAATGACGTTATTTGTTTCATTGGCTGCTGTTCGGAGCTCCAGCTGGGTGTGGAATGCGATTTGTTGCGTCAGGAGCGCTGCTTGTTCCTGAGCGTGAACGGTCTCGTGGTGTATCATCGCGGCAGGGTCGATGGGCATGCTGGGAACGAAAAGCTCAAGGACGACTCTGCTCAATGCAATCCAGCATCGCCCAAGATGAGACACTGCAGTCTCCGACGATGAGGACGTGTCTGCGTTGTATTGTAACGCGGTAGCCAAATGTCGAGTGGCCATTCGCAATGGTTCGTGATTTGTACATCCTAAGAGTTCGAGGATAGTTTTTGATGCCTCTAAGCTGCCTCTTGAGAGGCTTGTGCGCATGTGATGGAGAGCGGTTTCATCAAATGAAGTCGCAAAGCAAGAGGCGATCTCAACGAATGATAAGTATGTATTAGACGTGAGATGCCATCTTATTCTCACCAAAACGATGCTTTGGTTGAACAATGCGGTGAGCTGCTGGAGCCGCGAAGTATTTGTGAAACACTGCAATACAGTCAGTTCAATCTGGCGCTTGACCAAATCCCTGTGCTCTTCGAGCGATGCCAACGAGATTCCGGCAATTTGACTGTGCAAGGATGAATACAAGCTAACCATAAGAATACAATGCCATACCTCTTTTCAAAGGCATTGAGAAGGTGAGTTGGGCGGAAGATAATATATGGTCCACCGACGTCCTGAAAACAGGTGGGCTCTTGGGGGGTGCGACTCTAACCCTCGCGACGTACCCCTCTTGGTTCTATATGCCATAAGGCTTCAAGCCACTGGGTTTCCACCGTTGCGACAGTACTAGGGGAAACTGTAGCCCAGTTATGAAAATCAATATGAATACTCATAACTCGCAACGCACTGTGGCAACCCGCGTCATAACTCCATATCACATGTTGGTATGATGCAAATCGTCGTAGATCTTCGTTCGGTTCCTCGAGAGCCATTTCAATAAGCCGCTGAAGCATCTCTGTAATTACCTGCACATTGCCATTACACCTGTTCGTTCTGTGTACACCTGCTATCCGGCGACTTACATCTTTGTTTCCCGTATGAAGATCGCAAAGAGCTTGCAATTCGACTAGAAGGGAAACTGGATTGCAGGTCCCGCAAAGACCCATATTTTCTCTAGAAACCTTTGAAACCCACTACGGTAGAGGATCAGGATATCGCAGAGAATATCGGACGCCTTCTTACGTCTTTGACTTGGCTAGATACACATACTACTCGTTCGATCTTGTCAGCCTTTAGGTGCATTGGCAAGGATGCAATGGCAAGGATTTCCAACTGCTCTCGACGTGACACTAGATAAATCAATCAAGAGGTAGGTGACTCTCAAGAGGCCATGACATACCTGATTTCGAAACGTCCACGAGGGAGCGAGCCAGTAGTCCGATGTCTAGGGGGATATCTATAGATCTAATAACATGTAGCTGCGACCATAAGTCCACCAATCCAAGACCAGTTGACGGAGAGATCGCGTTCTCGAGAATAACAGACGCATGAACAAGGGCTTGGAATGTGGGAGAATGATTGTGAAGTGCCTCTGAGATCAGCTTTGATAGGACTCGAATGTGGGAGTAATCGAAGCCCTCCTGGGCGAGAACCTGACGAAGCTTTCCTGAAATGGTGAGAAGGTTTGCGGTAGTACAATAATCCTGCAACCAATATCACTAGGTAGCTCAAGCATTGGTATGAAAAGCTCACAGATTGAATGCCAGATGAGCCAGAAAGCAACTGCTCGAGTAAAATCTGGGCAACTACTCGTAGCTCCACCATCACCAATTGCAGTGCCTCCATCAGATTCGACGAGCATTTGACTAGAAGGCGACCGGGTGAACTACTTGACTGGTCCCACCTAATGTCCTCACTCTTTTCAAGGAGGAAAGCGGCGAAAAAGCGCAGAATTTCAAGTTTCAACGCATGGTGTGAGAAATACTCCACCCGTTCCATACAGCATGGACATGGTGGGTAAACCATGAAATTATCCATTGGCTATATATTTAGGCAAATTGAGTACACCGATGTGAAACAACGGAAGTACGTCCCGCTTACTGACCAACATATCATCGACTGGGTGCGGAATGATCTGAGATGCTGCCTTCATCCTTGAAGCAAGTATTTTAGAAAATTCACTAGATGCAGGGTCTGCCAGCACAGTGCACAAGAGTTCGTTGGCTGACGAAGCTGCGAGATAGCGCTTGAAGATCCAGTGCAGAGGCGGAGGGAATGATATGACAGCAAAATAAACGAGTGCGCGCGACATTTGAAGACCGGAGACTTCCATGAGGGGCGCATTAGTGATCAGGGAGGACATAATTGAATCGTGGTCAATCCCAATGGATGGCAGAGGCCGGGATGGACCATGCGAGCACACCGAGGGGATACCTCTGCGCGCCTGTTCGTGAGACATATAGCAAGTTGTCGGGTTAACAGGGAGGCGAGAGTGCGCAAGTATTCGGAACCAGTCTTCCTCAGTGAAGTGAGTCAACAGAGCAACTTCCACGCTGCGATTGCGCATCGCCCTGGACAATTCGCCATATTGAGGGTCCATCGTCATGAGCAGACGGAAGTTCGGATGCGGTGTCAATATCTGTACCTTGCCATCGACGAAGCCTCGTTCGGTTAGTACCAAGTTACCGTTCGGTTCACATAGGGAATTGAGTCGATCCAGGACAGAAGGACTGCATATATTTGCACCATCGAGAACAAGCCAGTGGCCGTTCTTCATTGCCCGTATTAATGGACCGTCGATCCACTCGAAACGTCCTTTCGTAGATTTAAACTGGGCCAAGTCACGGATTCTAAAATCCAAATCTCGCCGAACTGCATCAAGAGAGGGATCATGAACGTGAATCACCGACAATTCCGACAAAAGCCCCGTGACAGCTTGTAAAAGCGATGCAGATGTTCTCTGATCAGATAGCAATTCGCGCTGTACGACTGCTTGATACTGATATTTTGAGGTGATTCCACATGTAGAGCGCGCGAATGTCTCGGTAAGCTGAACTGCCTCCTCTGCAACCGCAGTGACTTGTGCTAAATGGTCAACTTGCTCAAAGCCACCCAAGATGTCTGTTGTATCGGTTGCCTTGGAAATGTAGACTTCATCGAGATAGTTGCCGGAAAGATTGGCAAGGGTTCTTATCAGATTCGTTTTGCCACTGTCGCGGGAACCAGTCACAACAACTAGCCAGGACTTCGAAAGACATGCGCCGATGGCTTCGATCGCTGTTAGATGTACCTGTAGAATGTCAGAAGTTCTGTGAGGTAAAGTCACGTTATTCCTCTTCGAGGCGTAGTAGCCAAATTGTAGATGCGAACTCGAGATGACCGGGTGGGGGTTAGGAATGCTCGGTGGATCTGAAGTCAAAAAAACCTCATCGAATATGGTCTGGGCATGTGCACGATCATGCAAACTCCTGAACCTACTCAAATAGACGATACGAATTAGGTGTCGGGGATAATTAGTTATGTTGAACGTCCGTAAAAGTTCACCCCATCGGATGATATCCCGGAGATTGAATTCCCAAGGACTCCCCTCCCGGCCAAAGGCGCGTTTGTAGACAACTTCGTGATTCAGGCGAGCGTTGAACGCAATCATGGCACGGAGGATACGTTCGTCACAGCCCTCGAGCTTTTCCCGACAGACGACAAGCATATCATCGGGGGTAAGCTCCTCAATGTAGACCTTGGTGAAGCGATCGAGGAAGGATTTCGGGAGACCCTTCCTCCCACCACCTTGATGCAGCGGATTCTGAGCGGCAAAGACTCGAAATGAGGGGTGTCGAGTAAAGCTGCGCCCCAGCTCGGGGATGAAAATCGTGCCTCGATGGTCCAACACTGCATTCAAGCCCTCTAAAACCGCCTGAGGAGCGAGATTCATCTCATCGAGAAGGACCCAGTGACCATGTTGCAAAGCTTGTAAAAATTCTGCGTCTTTCCAGGCGAATTCTCCTGGGGCACCATCTTCGACAGGTAACTCAGAGCCAAACAAGTCCACCAGATCCGTCTGATCTGAGAGATTGATACGACACAGGTGGTAACCGGACATCTTTGCCAAGGCAGTGACGAGGGAAGTTTTCCCAACCCCGGGGCTTCCCTCCAGAAGGATTGGCTTACGAACTTGGCAAGCCCTGACTACTCGCAGAGCATTCTCATAAGCGGTCGGTGCTTGGAGATTGAAGCTGTCCACCATAGTGCTTAGTGGTCCCTTTGGGAGAGCGAATGGGCCAAATTGGACGAAAGTAGACGGGCCATATAGGTGAGGGGATGTACCCCACATATCAAACGGGACAAGTCGACGTAACTTGCGAATAGCTTCGTCCTTGATTTGTTGCAAGACCTGCAACGGGCATATCGCCATGTGTGGTAGGGAACCTAATCCATCCAGAAAGGTCATATAGGCTCCATGGTGCTGGTACAAGAATGAACTCTCAAGTCGTCAAGGGATTCTGTCGACTTACGAATATCTCGCTTGCTGGCATTGCATTTTCGCCATGGAGAGTGAGGACAGCATTTGAGAATGACACCCAGGCCTAGAAATGGATGAGAAAACGCATGGTAAGGTGTCTTTCAGGGTTACTCACCAGTATGTCCCGTAGCGTACAAATAGATCGATCACCAACTCTCTCACACACCCAGTCGGTAAACTGCAGAAGTGGCATAGTAAAGACTCTCAGCGTGTCGTGGGTCCAGGAATTCTCGACGATCATCCCAAGGTCAGATGGGTCGTCAACTGGGGGAACCCAAATCTCTGTGAAACGATTCCGAAGGGCAGGGGACAGTTCCTTCTTCCCGTAGTCACCCCCCGGATTCATCGTCGCCAGGAGCTTGAAAGAATCGGCAGCGTGTATGGCAGGATATTCTCCGTCTGTGCCTCCACGCTCAGCAAGTACAATGGTCCGGTCTGGTTCCAGTACACTGTTGAGTCTCTCAAGCACTGAGTCATCGGCTAACGATATCTCATCAAGCAGGAAGATATCGCCATCTTGCATGGCTCGGATTAGAGGACCGTCACGCCATTCAAATAAGGATTCAGACATGAGGTTCTTCTGTGAGTCTCGCAGAGCAGCCTCTAGCGAAGGGTCAAGATGTGTCCTCAATAGCAGGGAGATCTGGTCAAGTATTCCTTGAGCATCCATGGGCGCGCTGGCGATACCAGCACGAACGAGGAGAGACAATGCATCGCGATATACATCTGAAGAAGCCGCTGTGCGACTGCGCACTGGTCGCAAGCCACCGATCAGGTCCGCCGTCTCCGTATTTTGGTGACAGCTGAGTGTGTGCAGCTGCTTGGACACGGCTTCAGCATACAAATGACAAACGGATGTCTTGCCAGAGCCAGTCTCTCCAACCAGTAAAACCGGCTCGTTGAATCTCAGAGCCCTGGAAACCAGGGCGAATAGCCGTCGCATAGCAAGAGTCCAAACAACCTGGGGGGATGAAGGTATTGGACATCCGATGTATGTTCCCATTTCAGGGCCACGCAGATTGTACAATGATTTTTCGTCGATTCGAACCTTCATGACACCCTCTATGATTTCCTTGACCACAAGCTTGTCCTCAATGCGCCGAGCTCGTTCAGCTAGGAGCATATAGCCGTTTTCCGCAAGCTCCTGGTAGCTAATAGCGTCCCTGCTGGCCCACCTGAACAGATCACGAAGGGTGGCAAAACCTTGTTTACTTTCGAAAACACGTCCAGTCTGTCGGCGCTTCTGTAGCTCTTGGAAGACGCTAACAATTCTATGTCCAAAAGAGGGAGCAATCCGACACCGTTGGCACAAAATGGATTCTAGCTCCGCCTGCGGCACATCTTGAAAGTGAACCTCGATGAAACGGTTACGGAAGGCACGCGACAGAACTTTTCGACCAGCGTATAAGCCTGGAGGATTCTGAGTCGCGAAAAGCATGAAGTGAGAATGGGGCCGGACAACTTCGTGCGTTTCCGGAATGACCAATTCACGATTGTCATCTAAGAGCCGATTCAAGGCTTCAAGGACGTCCGTTGGTGCGAGGTTCAACTCATCTAACACTATCCAATGACCACGTCTGAGAGCATGAACCAGAAGACCATCCTTAAATGCTAGCTTCCCGGTGGCTGGGTCGGAAACATACGAGCCAATATATTCCTGAATATCGGTGTGCTCGTGATTATTGACACGGATGAATTGATGACCAGTTCGGCGGGCGAGGTACTCAACCGCACTGGTCTTTCCACTGGATGTTGGACCCTCAATAAGTACCGGAAAACGGCGAGTCAGGACAATGCGGGCAAGATCAATCAGCTTCTTTTCCACAGAAGGGGTCGTAACGTAGTCCTCCGCTGGATCGGTGTGCAGTGGGCCCTTCTCTAGGTAAAACGCGCCAAACTTTATGAATTCGTCGACAGAGCGAGAAGCGGGATAGGAAGGCTCCTTTGTTAGCAAGGACCTAGGATTACGGACTCCGGAGAGAATGTGCTTGTGTGCAAGACTCACAACAACATCCGCACTGGGTCCATCCAGCATCATAGTAAATGCCATTATGCAACCTTCCCATAACGCGCGTCGCAGGCCGTACATTGGCGAAATATCGGCCGCGAATGTAAGAGCACGAGTAAGCGTCCGCATGCTGTAGTGAGGGCGATGGTTTGATCCATCAGCCAGCTGGCGGTCCTCCACTAATTGTTTAAGAGCGAGGTAAAAATCGGCGACGTTCATGATTGCAGCTCTATCTCCAACTGCGCAGTGGCCAATGTATTGGTGAATTATACTGAGGAGAGTTTCGCGGTCAGCATCCGGTGGGGGAACATCAATTTCAGTAAATCGTGCTCTGATGTTGGGGGGAAGTTCCTTTTTTCCGACATCTGTTGCGGGATTCATGCAGGCGAAGAGACGGAAATCGGGATGACGAGAAATCGCTTCCAGAGAGCCATTCTCGGTCAACGTAATAGATGCCGTTGGGCTACTAAGGAGCCCAGTAATACATTCAAGCGTTTCTGAACTTGCTAGATTGATTTCGTCCAGGAGTATCCTAATAACAAGTCAGACAGGGCGTTAATGAATGATGGTACAAACAAACACACCAATCACCAGAACGGAGTGCCTTGACAAGAGGGCCTTCTACAAAGTTGAACGCAAACTTTCCCTGACCTTGAACATGTTGCACATCAAACTCGTCAATGTCACGCTGGAACTTGTCCCAAGCCCCCGCAGATTGTTGAAGCAGTGTTTGACTGAGTTTTCTGCGTTTCCTCGGTCCATCCGCTTCAGTGGAAATTAGAAGAGGGTCGCTAGGAAAATTACTAGAAGCCAATATTATTTGAGTTTCAACACTCACTGTACGTTTTCATTGAGCCTTAACTCAATCCGTTGCTTGGCAAGCCGGACTGACTCTTTCCAAAGAACCATCACTCTTCTCCATTTACATTCTTGAACTGCTTTCCTGACAGATTCCTCAAACTTGACGTTCTTCTTCCGACTAAATGTATTTCCAAAGAGCTCCAAAAATTCTGCATGAAGCTCCGAAGCAGGAACGCGGGCATCAACTGGTTTAAATCCACCAAGCAGGTCCGAGGACTCCGTTTGATGAGAGAGATTGAGCGAGATCAAGGGACGGTGAAGCAAAGAAGCAAGGTGAGTGATAGCGCTAGTCTTTCCGGTGCCGGTCTCCCCAGACAAGAGTACAGGTTCACAAAGGGATATAGCAGTAGAAATTCGTGAAAGGAGACACAGTGCAGGTCTGTGCACCACATAGGGACGAGTTGGCGCAATGAAAAACATCGGCTTTGGTGGTCGAGCAGGGAGACGCACGCGGCCAATATCAACAGAAATAATATTACCATTTGCATCTTTCTCCTCCTCGAAAGCGGGTGCTCGCCCATTGAGCACCCACCGACGACGTTCAAGGTCTAGGCCGATTTGATCAGCAACAAAAGCTGCGATGCGATCCGAGTGAGCTCGAGCTGAAGCTGAGATGACGCCTGTACCGAAAAAAACATCCCTGGCTTCGAGGAAAAGTTCCTCTCGAAACGTAAGATTTGGGAAGAGCGTGGCGACGGTGATAACATCTCGATCAGAGATTTCCGCACGTATGGAATTGTAGGATGGCGGGACGAGTACTTGCACCCGACGGCAATACTTTTCAAGCTCTCTCAAACCAACAGTCCTACTCGAGGCCATAGTCCCTAGTCCCTGGATACCGACCCAGATCTGTATGATTGCTCGTATAAGCGGCTCCCGTAACTCAGGGAACCGCGATTCAATGATCATCTTGATTTCGTCTGATGACGGTGCATCAACTATGAGTTCCTGGAACCTGTGCGCCCCATAGAAGGTTGGGCTCGGAAAGCTTCCACTCGTTAATGGGACTATCGAACGTGTCGCGAAGATAGCAAAGCGTTCCGAGGCTCTGACCTTGCCTCTGTTGGGGACGTCTATACTGGCACGGCTACCAATCCACGTGCCGGGAGCCAGAGACTCGGTAAGGGGCTTGATAAGTCCCAACATCTCTGTACTTGCGCGATCGATATCCTTGAAGACTAACCATTTCCCTTCTTTCATAGCGCGAACAAGTACACCATCTTTCCATTCGAATGTTCCAAGTCGTGTCGGAGAGGAAACGTAGGAGCCAAGCAGTGAACGAGGGTCAAGTGATGTGTCAGCAAGATGGAGGGTGACAATCTGGTTGTTTGTCTCAGGGTATACTATAGAGGCAAGCTGCAAGAGGAAAAGTGACTTCCCAGAAGAAGGTGGGGAAGTAATGAGGGTAGGCAGTCGGAGGGAGATAAAGGTTGCGAGCTGTCGCAACGCTTTGACTGCTGAATGCGTTGTGACGACGTCTACAGAGGGAAGAGGGACAGGAGAAGACTTGAGCATAAGTATGCCATGAACATTGGCAGTCCATGGGCTAGCGAAGCGGCTTTAAAAAAGGTGAAAATATCCCGAAGCGAAAAGGCTCACGATAAATCCACGTCTGTTAAGGCTTGAATTCTATCTCCCTCAAATGAATAAAAGTCAGAGTCGGTAACAAGAGAATTACGGTTTCGATGAATTCGCTGAAGCTCCAGCATAGGCATTAACCATCCATCAATGATAATTCGACTTCCGTCAATATTATACCCATACGAAAGTGGACACTCAACCACACCAGGCCCACCGAGTACTTCAGTCTCTAGTCGAACGCGCTCCACTTCGGCCATTCCCGTATGTAAGGAATAACACCTGATTGCCAGATACTTGACTGCAGGGTCAGGGTGAGGTGTAGTGAGGAGAGCCGATAAATGTGATACAGGCCATAGGAGGTCGCTGGGAAGTAGGCGATTGGCTCGAAGCAAGCGGTAGTAGGCAAGAAGCAGGTGATGTAGATGTATTGCGCCCAACATGACAGCAGATGGATTTTTTTCCATAAAACTCAAGGGACCTTGCGAGAAACACTGCCGACGCAAGAATGCAGACAAAATTCTATCCGAAAATTCAGAACCCGAAAGCAAAAATCGAAGTCGACTCACGGAAAAAGCTCCTCGTGATTTTCTATTAACATGCAGAGAGCAGCGAATCTATCTTCGAGATCCTCTTGGTCATCCAACCACCTTGCACACAAGTCGACCAACAAGGGTCGGAAAAGATCTGATATTGCCACGGTGAGAGAAGGAACTGCAAGTAGTCGCGCCAACGTTGAAAGAAGGGCTTTAGATGATGATGCGAGTGATATTTGACTCGAATGAGCAGAGTCGGGAGGCAAGATGGCGAGCAATGCTCGTGTCTGCTTTGAGAGATTGATCGTAAGAGGATCGTTGAACACATTATGAAGTGACATGATGGGCTGCCAAGAGAGTGGCTACGTTGAGAAGTGTATGCACGACGGCGCAAGCGACCTCGAGTCCGCCGTCCCCTCGAGCCTTGAAAAATGACTTCGTTCATGCACGTGACTGCATGAAAATCTTGTGGGTTATCGATACTTGTTGGTCTTGCGCGTTTGTAACTTGATTCAAAATAACCACCGTCCTTTTCTCCATCGCACAGAAATGGCCAGAAATATGAAAATCCTAGATATAAGAGCCCAAAGTCTTAAGCTCAACACCGCGGCGGATGTTATACCCCTTCTTGCAGGCTTGGATCCCACATTAATCGAGGAGGTTCATCTGGGGGGCAACACCATCGGTGTCGAAGCTGCCCAGGAGTTTGCAAGGTTTTTGGAGAAGACACAAAACTTGTTGGTATGGTCTCTCAACTGTCCATCTTCTCCCGCTCCCTGATCGTGAGTCAGATCGCAGACTTCGCCGATATATTCACCGGTCGTCTCATCTCCGAGATTCCAGATGCACTCAAAGTTTTATGTGACGCTGTTGAGCCCAAAGCAACGCTCGTGGAAATAAATTTTAGCGACAACGCTTTCGGCGTCCGCTCTGTTGAACCGTTACGCAACCTCCTCGAAAATAACCGCTTCGAGATCCTCCGGCTCAGTAACAATGGTCTTGGTCCAGAGGCCGGGACAATGATTGCGAACTGGCTGAAGAAGTCGGCAGAGTTGAGCAAGGAGAAGGGCTTGACGTCCAACCTGAAGACGGTCATTTGTGGTAGGAATAGACTTGAGAACGGATCTGCGTCTGCATGGGCAGACGCCTTCGCAGAACATGGAACGCTAGTAGAGGTCAGACTCCCACAGAACGCCATATGGACTGATGGGATACGTGCGCTCGCTGAAGGTTTATCCAAGTGTCCAAATTTACTGTATCTCGATCTCCAGGACAATACATTCATCAAGGATGGGTCCAAGGCAGCCGTCAATGCATGGGCGCACGCCCTCCCACAGCTGCCCATCTTAGAGACCTTCATTCTCTCAGACTGCATGCTGTCAGAGGAAGGTGATGATGAGGTGCCACCTCCCCTACGAAAGCTTGCGGAGGGATCAAACCGGAACTTGGTGACTCTTGTACTCCAGAATAACAACCTCAATGCATCTACATTCAAATTCTTTGTGAACTCACTGATCTCCTTGCCCAAGCTGAGGAGGCTAGAGCTGCAATGGAACGATATTGACGAAGACTCGGGGAATGACATTGAGGCTATTAGACAAATCATGAAGCAGCGCAGTGGAAAGCTATTTGTATACGAGGAGGAGGAAGAGGAGGAGGAGGATAAAAAGGAGGGGGAAGGGTCAGGGGGGGGAGAACAAAGGGAAGGGGGAAGGGGAGGGGAGAAAGGGGAGAATGAAGAAACTGAAGAGGTAGGACAGGTGCCATCCCAAGATGCTCAGGAGGTCGAAGGGATTATAAGCATGCTTTCTGACATTATGAGTAAAGTCACTATTCATTGATTTATTCAACATTGCAAGTCCAGGTTCTAATTGGCGAGTTAATTACACTTACCGCAGAAGCTGCTGCATGATGGGTAGAAGGGCCAGTGGCATGTATATCACCTGATCATTAATTACACTATGAGCAGAGAAGATTGGAAGTAAATGTAGATAAATTGTTATTCCTTACTGGACAGGAGAATAATTTAAAGTCTTGTGACTAGAATATCTATAAAATTACAAGGATCTCATTTATACTTATTACTGCTAATTTCATACATACTTATGTGACACATCCACACCAGGGCTGTATAGTGGGGGTGAGCAACACCAGTGAAGTTTGTGTGCCCACTCCTACACCACCATAAAGGCAGTAGCATGTAAAGGACATGAAACTGCAGATAATGGAGAACATTTGTCACTTTGAGGCTTAGTGATTGCAAAAGAACTATATTTAAATATCACAAGTAATAGTGCTATTAAAACAGATTTTAGAATTAGATCTTCATTTGTTGTATACAGTACTTTTTAGCAAGAGATGTATATCTTACAGAGCAAAATTCAAAATTTTACCTTAATAACCATTGAGAGAGCACTAAAATAAACCAAATTGTTACAGAGAGCAAAGAAATCTGACCACAGAATCTCTTTAAAAAGTCTAAATGAGAAAATGACCTGTATAGGAGCCTCTATTGTCAGCCACAAGCTGTTAAACTCAGGCAGACATGCTTCAGAGTACTTCAGAGGAATTCTGGAAAAATTGGTCAAATAAAACTTGACTTTATCTTATGTGGTGCACCCTTACATATTCCAGTATCTCAATTTACAGCAGGATTAGAAATGCAGCAGAGAGCTTTCTAAAGGCTCAAGTAGGGGAACAAATAGAATAAGAGGCATTAAATTCAGTTGGCTAGAGTAAGGACAAGGAATGAGTACATAAAGTTTATTACTTCTTGGACTCAGATCAGCATTGAACTGTTAAGACTTAATACTAAGATTCTGGGAAATCCAGAGAATTGAAGTTGAGTTCAAAGACTCAAAGTAAAAACAAAATCAGTGCAATAGAAGAGTATATCCAGTTAGGTTGATTTTTAAATTCCTGTATAATAATGAAGGTACATGATTTATATAGTACTGAGGGGAGTAGTTAACTAGGTAATAAAAGAAGATAAGAATGGAGTTATCTGTAAGAAACTAATGACAGATATCAATTTGAAATAACAGCTAAGATACAAAGTCTAAAGCTAAGATATAGTAAATAACAACAAAAGGTGGAGTTGCTCTGGAAAAGCAGGGCAGAGACCAAAGTACTATAAGTATGGAATCATGAAACAGAAAGGTACAGTGACTTCAAAAAGTATTCCAATATTTAATTCAAATGCAAAATATAAAGTACCTTATAATTACTTGTGGGAATTTATTTCACTTTAGTAAGAACAAATATAGTATTTACTTCTGGCTACAATGTGGCCCTTATATCATATGATTTGGATCAGTGGCTGTGGAGATATGGCCATTTAAAAGCAGAGACTTCATTGGAATACTATTATATTCCATACCTCTGACCCAATTCCAATCCAATTCCAACCCAATTCCAACCCAGTTTATGACTGGTCTCCATACCCAGTAAGCCAATCTGGCCCTCTGACTTCCCTCCAGGCAACTCCAGCCCTCTGTTACCATTCCATTCCATACCAACTATGCATGTATGCTTTCTGCCTTCTATCAATATACTCCCCTGGCCTCCACTCCCACTTTACCTTATTTCATTTCTAGTTCCATCTCTGTTCCAGTTAAGTACTACCTCAGTTCCATTTTGTTGTCTCCAGACCATTCTGGTATAATTCCATTACTGTTCCCACTTTCAGTTACTGTTACTATTACTGTTACTATTACTGTTCCATTACTATTACTGTTTCCTCTTATTTCATTCTATCATTCTTCAGTTTCAGTCTAACATGATTGGACATTGTCTCCCCTGACATCTTCATTCATTTCTTAGATATTTAGACATCTGCTTCACTTCTGAGTTTGCACCTGTTTCACTTTGCTACCCTTCTAGATAGTTCTGCCTCTCTGAGGTATAAGTACTGTAGTTCTATATCTTGTACCTCAGTATGAATATCAACATAAATACCCCCTTGTCATTATCCTTACTCTGCCTGAGCCCTTAGGCTTACTCTGACCCTTCAGGGCCATGAAGGAATTGTAAGGTTCAACCCCCATGACTAGACTCAACTCTTCTTGTCTTGCCCATCTCTCTTGTTGAGCATCAAGACAGCTCTCTTTCTCATCTCTGACATCTATGTAAATTGGAACACCAGAAAGTGCAAGGATGCACCACATAAGGTAAAGCTAAGTCCCATCTAATCAATTAATCCTTCCCAAATCCCTCTAAAAGTCTCCAGATATCTCCAGAGTTTCTGGAAGATGATCTTTCCTTAGATTCATGCACCACTAAGGTGCTGGAACCTGATCTTTGCCCTTTAGCCATAAGAGTTTTGTTTAGGAAGGAGATTGGTATATGTTTTAACAAATACTTTATGTACTTTTTATTTAAATACCATAATTATAGTAAAAATATATTATACTTAGCATTGTTTGATGATGCAAACAAAGATACACATGTAAATAGTATGTCAGAGCTTTAAAATATTCTCACACTCCTTAACTCCATACTTTAATCATTATGCAAATCCTTTCTACTAATTAAAAAGCCAATATTCTTGTTTAGCTTGATATTGGTCAATCTATATATTCTATTGCTACTGGTCTTCATGTTGACCTTTCTACTATATTTAGGCTTTGGTTCCTTTTAGATCATTTAAACTTGGAAAAATTCATTGATGGCCACCTATTCAGATTTTTCTCCACCAATCCAGTAACTTGAAAAATTAAGTAAATATTTGGTACTTTTAAACTATTTGTTGAACAACTTCAGGGCAAAAACAAACAGGGCCAAAGTCTCAGTGTATAAAAGAAAGTGATTAATCAGGGCTATTCAGCACAAAAGAAATTATGTGATTTGGATCAGTAACCATGAAAATATAGTTTATTCAAATCAAAGACCCATTTATTCAATTTTGCAAGTAAATATCAGAAAAACCAGAATCTGATGTTAATTAGTTGCTATGATATGAGACCCTTAATAGATGGTTAATATGGCACTGCTATCATGGAAATACATTGTTTTAAAGCTATATAAACAGTACTATAGCACTATTTTTTGCATTATTCATTATATATCCCATTTCTGCTGCTTAAAAGAAAAACATTCTTTCTTTGGCTTCTTATGGTTACTTCACTTGTTATATCTCCTCCAGACTTGGTCTTAGTCAGTTCACTGTATCTAAAGTACTTTGAAATCTCCTTCTAAATTGAAATATTTCAACTGCTAGTTATATCTCAAAGCTTTCTGCCATCTCCACTTATTCTATCATTATACAAATTAGAACTGGCAAGGCTGCCAATACTATTAAGGCCACCAGGAACATCAATGCCATTGTTTTCCATTTAGTCTTCTTAGATATTATTTGAAGAGTACTCAAGAAAAACTTATTTAAGGCTGTGATAAAAAAGAAAAAGCCATTGCTTAGTACAATGCATAGAAAAAAGCAGTTGGCCTTTGCTTTAAAATATAAAAAGTGGACTATAGAGGACTGAAAGAGGATAATCTGGTCAGATAAGACCAAAATTGATAGGATTGGATCAGATAGAAGGCAATAGATGTGAAAAAAGGTGGGGTAGGGATTAATTGAGAGAGAGGTACAAGGAATAGTCAAGCATGGTGGAGAAAATCTTATGGTTGTTACAGTGTCAGACAGAGTATAACACTTTCTAATCCTAACTAGCCTGCCTTGAAAGGGTGCAAGTAAATTTATTGTCAGATTTGAATTAAATAGATGGGAGGAGGACAAAATATACTCAGGTTAGCAAGACTTGAGAAGCCATTGCACTAGTATCCAGAGAAAGCCCTTGTATTGGCAAAGGCTAACTAGAAATGAAAACAAAGTAAGAAATACAAGTGGTTAAGACTGAAGGCCTTGTATTGAATCTTACTAAGTATTTATACCTGTCCTAGCTGAGCATGAACCATCTCTGGGGCAAAGGGGAATACTAAATATAGAAGTAGGGCATAGGGCATACCAACTGAGAATATGTCATATTCTGTACCTCTGACCCAATTCTGACCCAATTCCAACCTGGCTTACAACTGGTCCTTATACCCAGTAAGCTACTCTAGCCCTCTGACTTCCCTCCAGGCAACTCTGGCCCTCCATCACCATTCCAGTCTGCACCAGCTATGCATGTATGCTTCCTGCTTCTCAGTGGTATATGCTTCTCTGACTCTCCACTCCTGCTCTACTCTATTCCATTTTCAGTTCTATCTCTGTTCCAGTTAAGTATTATCTTAGTTCCATTTTGTTATCTCTGGACCATTCCAGTATAACTCTGTTACCATTCCCACTCTCAGTTACTGTTACCATTATTGTTCTGTTCCTATTCCTTGCTTTCCCTTGTTTCATCCTGTTACCCTTTAGTTTCAGTCTGATATAATTGGACATTGTCTTTCCTAACATCTTTATTTGTTTCTTAGATATTTAGACATCTGCTTTGCTTTTGAGTTTACATCTATTTCACTTCACTACACTTCTAGATAGTTCTGCCTCTCTGAGGTATAAGTACTGTAGTCTTGTATCTTGTATCTCAGTACAATTATTGACATAAACACTCTCTTGTCATTGTTCTCACTCTGATTAAGCCCTTAGGCTCACTCTGACTCTCCAGGTTATTCCAGAGAACCTCCAGGATCAAGCAATACCCTTGAAGGAATCATAAGGTCCCACCCCCATGACTAGGCTTGACCCTCCTTGTCCTGCCTGACCCTTTTATTGAGCACTGAGATAGTCCTCTTCCCCATCTCTAACATCTATATAAATTGGAACACTGGAAAGTGCAAGAATACACCACATAAGGTGAAGCCAAGTCCTATTTGATTAACCAACTCTTCCTGAATTCCTTTAGAAGTCTCCAGATATCCCTGGAGTTTCTGAAGTATGACCTTCCCTCAGGTTTGTGCACCATTAAGGTGCTGGAACCTGATCTTTGCTCTCTAGCAACAAGGGTTTCACTCAAAAAGGAGATTGGTATACATTTTAACAGTTAATTCATACTGGGGATAAGTTTTAACAGTATATTTGTACTCTTACTTGCACTTCTCCAAGCCTTTACTTCAGAATTGGCCTCAACTGTCTCTCAACACTCAACTTCAAATCACCTGCATGCTTGGCACACTCACAGGTGATCTCTCCAAGATCTCTGGAACTTTGACCCATTCCTTGTGCTATCTGTCAGGCTATGACCACCAATGATACCATTATGACCTCACACTCTTCTGGGCATCTGATTCCTAAGTTGATCTATCCTTCATGACACAAGCCCTCTACTACCTCTGACCTTCCAAGCCTCTTCAAGCCACTCTGACATTCTATAACATCAGTCACTGGCCCCAGTTGCTTGAGATACATGTGCCTAGATTTAACTTCTGACTCCTGACCCTGGCATTTCCCTATTCCTGACTCTGGACTCTTCAGAGCAGTTGTAACTCTCTACTATCATACAGTATCACCAGTCCTCCTGGACCCTTGAATGCAGTTTAGATTATGGTTACCTACCTATAAGTGCCACTTTCTCTATTTTTCCCTGTTCCTTTCTGGCAGCTAACTCCAGTCCTCTGACACTTTGTTGTTACCTGGTAATTTTCAATGGAAAACCACTCCATGTCACTCTGGACTATTCCAACCAACTTTTCATGTCTAGATCTTGCCATTGCAGTTTAAGCATTCCCTAGCCATTTCCTGGCCCCTTTCTTGACAAGTTACTTCAGGATTATCAATAGGCAGTCATTATCCTCTGGTGTCTGTTTTCTACTCCTAGGTAATCCATTTCTGGCCATCAGTCCTAGCCTTTTGAGACCTAGCCTCCTGAGTATGACAAGTCTATTAAACCTGTACCCCTTGTCTCTTTGACCTCTGATACCACACTTCCATGCACTTTCACCCACTCCTGCCTCTTTCCAATGCTTCTCCTTTTTCCTTCAATTTTGCCTTTTCTGCTCAAGCTATCAAACCTTCACATACCCTACAAAGACTGTTGAATTCACTTTGTTGATGCCTAGCATTACCCTCTGCTGAATAATTTGTGTTCACTGATTCTAGGACACCACTAACTCATTCACTGTGGTCTGTTAACCCTGAGTATTGAGTAGTACCTCATCTGTTCACTGGATAACACATGCCAGCATCTCATATACCCCCTGTAGCTCCATATCACTCTGGTCTCAACTAACTCTGATCTCAAACCACAGTTTTTTTGTCATTATCTGGTAGTTACAACTCTGTTGTCTAAGTGCATGGTTGTCTCTGTGTTGCTCTGCTCTCTGTAGCAGGCCAGTTTCATCTGTTGATATGTCTACCAGAAAGACACCTCTGTTTACCTCTGACCTTCTCCAAACTTGTAGCATTTGACCCTTTATTCTTCTTTACCCTTGGCATTCCCACCACCTGTTTTCTTATTCTCACAGTTTAAGATATACCCACCTTTCTGACCAACCAGGCTTCAGAAGCACCACCTCTCTTCCTCTGCACTTTGACATGCTCACTGCATTTTGTTTTGCATGTCTAATGTCTCTTGCCCTTTCCAGGCATCTTCATCCCTTTCCATCCCCCTGGAAAGCTCACTATTCCATCATGACTGTGCTGTGATTACCCTTTCTTTTCCTACTTGCAGTTGATTGAGCTTTGTTTCAGTTTCTTATGGGTACCTGCTTGGATTTCCTTTATATGGTGCTACATTGTTTTATTGATGCACCACCTCTCCATAACCCCCTTGCCTTTGGCACTCTCTGTCCCCTTCTAGAAAACCTGTTTCATGGAATTCTCTCCACATCTCTCTGTTCTCTCCAACTCCTGCCCAGGAATTCCTTGCTTTGGGCATTGTTTTCTGATGACACCATTCCCACTTGTGGATTTTCCCTTACATTTTCTGTATGTTATCTCAGAACCTGTCTTTCCATTCCCCTGGGTATTTTTTTTCCTGGAAGATATTCTGCTCTTCTGCATCTTCTGGAAATCCTGCTCCTTTTCCCTGGGTATTCCTTTCCCTGGAGATGATTCTGCTCTTCTGTGTCTTTTGGGAATGCTGCTCATTTCTTTGGACCCTCTTCTGAACCCCTCTGTTGTTTTGCCCTGGGAATCCCTTGGTCTTCTGGCCTTGTTCTGATAACTCCATTACTCTTTGCCTTCAGTTCCCATTCCTTCTCTGATCTGTTGTCCAGGAACCTGTCCATTCATTTTCCCTGGGTTTTTCTTCTCCTTTGGGGATATTTCTGCTTTTTCTGTGTCCCCTGGGAATTCTTTATTTCTGTGTCTGTCCTTTTGATTGGCTTTTCCTTCTGGCCTTCCTCCTATCTCTCCAGATACTTCCAGATACCTTCTGCTTTGTGCCTTGCACTGCATTTGGCCTCTTTATTTTCTGTTTCCTAGTCAACAATGGAACATTAACCTTGAGGAGGGAATAGCATCTAGTGATAGCATCTAGTGACCATACTAGTAACTGCTGATTACACCTAGCAATCTGCAACCTACCAGTCATCTAGCACTTGTGCCCTTTCCTTAATTCCATTACTTGCCCCTCTGACCTCCCTCCATTCCATCTCTGTTCTCTTCTGCCACAGTACCCAGTTCACCTGGTCAACTATCTACCTCTTCATGCAATAACCAGATGTGCTCTGTGCTGATTGCCCTCTCTGACTACCCTTACCACTTGTGCAGTGACTGACCCCTACCTATATTGACTGCACCCATCTCTGATCATCTCTGATCATCTTTGATTGCCTCTGTTCCTCTCCTAAGTAGCTCATCTCCCTTTCCTTGCTGTAGCACATAAATGATGTGCAATTCAATTGGTATACATGTTCATTTGTGATATATAGGAGGTGAGACCAGCAAGCAACCCTTAGTGAAACATCCACTCCTCTGAATCCTTTCCAATCACCACCCTGCTATCCTCCTGCTCTGCCTCAGCCTCAAGGTTGACAGGGACAATCCTTGGTCCCTCTGCCACAATGTATCCAGCCCAATGACCCTCTGCCAGCTTGATCTGGACTAGGTTATAAAGGAGCTTGTTCTGCTCCTTTATTTCTTAGCAAAGGTAACCACTGACCTCTTGAATGGCATCCACAGCCAGGCAGTCCCCCACAGGCTCTGACCCCCCACCTCCCCTGACTGCTGAACCCCTGGTTTGTGCCCACTCCACCTCTCCAGCTACTCCTTCTGTGCCTCTGGTCCCAGATCCCTGTTTTCCTGATGATTGTGTGGCTTTTCTTTAATCTAGAATCATATGATTGGCTATTCTCCTTCTTGTACACTCCAGATGTTTGGCCCACATCAGGCCTACCCTATCATGGGGACAAGGAGCTAGCTGTTTGTCAGACCAGTATTGGAGCTCATCAAATAAGGACACCAGAAATGGGATATGTCTTTGACATTTTTGTCTCTACCTGCTTGATTAGAATCTAACCCAACTCCAATTTAGCTCTGACCCCTAGCCACATGATGAACTATCTCACTGGCAATTAGCATGTTTCAGTTCCCTTTGGAGATAAAAAACCTTCCTCAACTCCATTTCTTCCCTGCCCTAGATCCAACCTTTCTGACATTTGTTTTGGATTCTTTGTTTGACTATCAGGCTCTAGTCTAATTTCTGACCTTCTTTCTGGTAGTTTTTCTAAAGCCCCATGTCTCTCTGCTTCTGCCCCCTTCAGTTTCTCTGACTCTATGTCAAAAGCAACTGTTTTGACATTAGTCTCTAATCTTGTTCCTCTAGGGAATTCAGTTAACTCTTCCATTCCCTTTTTGATTGTTCTTTTGTTCTCCTCATTGTCTCATGACTGCCCAAGGCACCACTTGCCTGGTCATGAGATTTCATCTTAACAGGTTATTGTAATTTGCAGTAACCTTACTTTCTGGAATTACTTCACATTTGCTTCAAACTTGTTCACTCAAGGCTTGTAAGGCCTTTACTTAAGTAGTCATTGACACCCCTTTTCATATTCTAATTCCTGGCCCCCCAAGTCAATTCTGAACCCTGACCTCTGTTTATAAAGACACTAACTAGAGCTATTACCACCCTACTCTAGTATCATTACATTTTTGTCTTCTCCTCTTCCTGCTTCCTCCCAGACCCCCATTTTGAGTTCCACCACCTCTTTTGCCACCTCTTCCTCTTCACCATCCTCCAGCCCACTCTCCACATCTTCTCCACTTACCCTTCATGTGAGATCAAGAATGTCAACCAGCTATACTAGCAGCCAGTTCTCCCTTCTTATCTCCCATACCATCCTGCCCCCCACCTCCCATATGGTTGCTGCCAGCAGGTGACAGCCCTTTGCCACCTGCTCAGCACCATCTTCTGCTCCTTCTGAGCATGCCCTCTTCTCAGGCTGCTTCTCCTCTGCATCTCTTCATCACCATTTCTGCACTAGCTTCTCCTTTCCTGGGCATTCATACCTTACCTTGGCCTCTTGGCAGGCCAAGCATGATGTGGACTTCCTCATGCCCACCTCACACTCCATTCCTCTATCCTCACATCTCTGGCATATTGGTGCCTCCTTTACCCTCTGCTTTTCCTTGTTATTGCTAGGCCCCACTTGGGCCTACACTTGTGCCATCTGATGATCTTCAGTTGTCCTGCTCTTAGGTAAATGACTGTAATACTCACCTTTTCTTGGGCAGCTGCCTCTACCACCTGTTGGGCCCTCTCAGTTTCCTTCACTGCCTTCTGGGCCTCCTCCACCTTTCTCTGCTCCTTCTTCTTCTTTACCCTTACATGCCTTTTGCACTCTGTGTACTTCATGTTGGCCAATGTCTCATCATCAGTGCATTCTGCAATGCATTCTTTGGCTCATGTAACAATGTTGTCAAATGTGGCCATGTTATTGTAATAAAGAAAGGATAAGTTACCATGAAGTCCCTGTTTTTATTCATGAGCAAGCTGAGAAACTCTGCTCTTCTACCCCATTGTCACTAAACAAGGTCATGTGCTCATCACCTCCACAACCCTCCACTCTACCTCTCTGATATTACTAAATGCATGATTACATGCCCATCACTATACTATCTCAGATCACATGTTTATACCCTCCATACCCCAGGCCAATGGCCTTCAAGGGTTCAGGCCTAAGAGGGGGATATTGTCATATCCTGTACCTCTGACCCAATTCTGACCCAATTCTGACCTGGCTTATGACTGGTCCTTATACCTAGTAAGCTATTCTAGCCCTCTGACTCCCCTCCAGGCAATTCTGGCCCTCCATCATCATTTCAGTCTGCACCAGCTATACATGTACATTTCCCACCCCTCAGTAGTATATGCTCCCCTGGCCCTCTGCTTCTACTCTGCCCTATTCCATTTTCAGTTCTATCTCTGTTCCAGTTAAGTACTACCTTAGTTCCATTTTGTCATCTCTGGACCATTTCAGTAAAACTCCATTACTGTTCCCACTCTCAGTTACCATTACCATTATTGTTTCATTTCTGTTCCTTGCTTCCCCTCATTTCATTCTGTCACCCTTTGATTTCAGTCTAACATGATTGGACATTGTCTTCCCTAATATCTCCACTCATTTCTTAGATATTTAGACATCTGCTTTGCTTCTGAGTTTGCACCTATCTTACTTTACTACACTTCTAGATAGTTCTGCCTCTCTGAGGTATAAGTACTGTAGTCTTGTATCTTGTACTTAAGTACAAATATTGACATAAACACTCTCTTGTTATTGTCCTCACTCTGGTTAAGCCCTTAGGCTCACTCTGACCCTCCAGGTTATTCCAGAGAACCTCTGGAGTTGAGCAATACTCTTAAAGGAATCATAAGGTCCTACCCCTATGACTAGGCTTGACCCTCCTTATTCTGCCTGATCCTCCTGTTGAGCACCAAAATAGTCCTTTTCTTTATCTCTGACATCTATGTAAATCAGGACACTGAAAAGTGCAAGAGTACACCACATAAGGTAAAGCTGAGTCCCATTTGATCAACCAATCCTTCCTGAATCCCTCTGGAAGTCTCTGGACATTCCTGGAGTTTCTGAAGTATGACCTTCCCTTAGGTTCATGCACCACTAAGGCACTGGAACCTGATCTTTGCCCTTTAACAACAAGGATTTTGTTCAGAAAGGAGATTGGTATAAGTTTTAACAGTTTATTCATACTGGGGATAAGTTTTAACAGAATATAACCAAGTGGGCCATGCAAATAAGAAATGTATGAAGAGGCTATGTAGAATAAAAGTGTTAGGGTTCAGAGTAAGTGTTATATCCCATAATTCCAATCCTATTTCAACCCAATTCTGATTTAACTTGTGCCTGGTCTGTGCACCTATTAGGCCACTCTAGCCCAACTCTCCTTTACATAATTCTAATCCTCTGTTATCACTTTATCTTACTTCAGTTACACTTGCACTTTCCTCACCCAGTCATTAGTACATACTTCTCTGACCTTTTATTTCCTCCACTCTAGTTCCAACCTTAGCCCTGTTCCTGGCTTAGTTGAGTAGTTTATCTTAGCTTTCATTTTATTTTCTTCAAACCACTTTACCACTACTCTGTACTTAATTCTGTTTCACTCTCTGTTACTATTACTATTACTGTTTTTCTCTTACTTCTTTCTGCCATTCTTTTAGTTTCAGTCTGACATAATTGGATGCTGTCTTCCCTGACATCTCCATTTGTCTCTTAGATACTTAGGCACTTGTTTTGCTTCTGAGATTGCACCTGTCTCATTTTGCTACACTCTTAGATAGTTCTGCCCCCTGAGGTATAAGTACTGTAGTTCTGTATCTTGTACCTCAGTATGAATATTGACATAAATACCCTTATCTTGTCTTTGTTCTTACTCTGACTAAACTATCCAGCTTACCCTTTAATCCTCTGGATTATTCCAGAGTACCTCTGAAGCTGAATAATATCCTTGAAGGAATTGTAAGGCCCTACTCTTATAACTAGGCTTGACTTTTCTTGTCTTGCCTGTCTCTTATGT
This sequence comes from Pulveroboletus cf. rosaemariae, assembly GCA_038089275.1. Lineage (NCBI taxonomy): Eukaryota > Fungi > Basidiomycota > Agaricomycetes > Boletales > Boletaceae > Pulveroboletus > Pulveroboletus cf. rosaemariae. Next base: position 36,696 of record JBBPKN010000366.1, read on the forward strand.
CAAGTGTCAAGACCACCCTCCTCTTCATAACTGATTTCTCCACAAATTGAAACACCAGAAAGTGCAAGGGCACACCACATAAGGTGAAGCCAAGTCCCATTTGCCCAATGTAACTCTTCTTGACCTTCTCCAGAAACCTCCAGACCTTTCAGAAATCTCTGGAGTTTAAGCCTGGGTTATATTGGTGTAGCAAAAAGGGTATGAGTTTTAATAGTGAGTAGAGATTAAACTCTACTCTCAGCCATAAGGTTGAAAAGATCCCATCTGGATCTCTGCCATGATTATATCCTGATCCTTATCTGGATCAAAATTAAATTTCTTGAAAATGCATTGAAAAATACCTTTATCTAAGATACTAGATCCAATTATAAGCATAATCCAAATCTAGATAGGAAAACTCTGAATATCAACTTAACCATATCCTAGGGTTTGTCCTTGTAAGGCATAGGATTCTCACAATCACATAACACTTGTGAAGCATTTACAACAATGATATGAAGATATATGAGCTAGAATAGTATAGAACAACTTGCTAAGATTGAGGGAAGAATGGATGCTAACCAGTATGTTACCATTTTAAAGAACCACTTGCTGCCCAGCATAGAGGAGAGTGGGATTTCTAATGAAGAGATTATTTTTTAACAAGATAATAACTTCAAGCATATCTCAAAAAAGGCCAAGAAGTGGATAAAAGATTACAATATTACACTCTTGAACTAGCCCTCACAATCTCCAGATATCAGTCCCATTGAACATTTGTGGGTTTATTTTATCTTAAAAAGAAGCTTTCCAAGTATTCAATACAATTAAAAGAAGTTTAAAAGTTATAAAAGAGAGTAGTGGAGATATAAAGGAATATACTATTATAAAGCAACACTTCAGCACCAGAACTGGTCATGTGACATCACATGATCATGCACAAGGAATTCATTTTTCAGCTTAACCCTAGTCTGTGATTTCAATTCTTTAAGAGTATTTATTATCCCTTTTTCCAGCAGTGGTCATGTAACTATTAGTTATCTGACATAAATCTCCCTGGGATCTTTCCTGGATTTGCCCAGCTCCCTTATCTCCATGGATCTTATCTTAGATCAGATCTGGATCTGGATCTAATCTCTAGATATATCTGTGGCAGAAATTGCTGTCCTTATGGTGCAGGCACCTCTGATCCTATGCTTCCATTTCATAAAACCCTTTTCTTTCATTCTTCCTTTATTTTCACACCTGCCCTTTGCTAGCACTCCTTCATCTCTGCTTCATGTATTTTCTTCTTATCTATTAGCCCAGGGTTTGGGGCATTCCCTGATTAGTAGCTCATGTATTAGTCAGCAGTAGTTCTCTCCAATATATAAGGGCAAGAGTATAGAGGGCTGTTAAAACTTATATTCTTTTTGCTATACCAATGTAATCCAGGCTTAAACTCCAGATATTTCTGGAAGATCTGGAGGTCTCTGGTAAAGGGTTAAGATGAATTGTGTTGGTTGGACAGGACTCAGCTTCATTTTATGTAGTGTGCCCTTGCACTTTATGGTGTCCTGATTTATGAAGGAATCAATCATGGAGAAAAGAATATTTTCAATACTCAACATTATTATACACTGGCACTACTTAGCTAAGGGTTATTTTTCAATTTTACCCTAAGCTAAGTTCTTTTTCCTATTTAGATCTTTTTAGCCCCTTTTGCTTCTTTCATTTTATCTTATCTCCTTTACCTCATCTTATTATCTTCTATCTTATTATGGTTCTATGTCATGTATTCTGGTCTAGCCTGGCCTAGATCTTTTATTTTATTGTAGCATAGCCTTTTATAATATCATGGCCTAGCTCTCTGATATTATACTTCATTGCTGCCTTGCTTTCTTCTTACTCTTTACTTCTTATTTGCCATTGGTTCCTATTTAGTTTTCCTTTGCCCTATTCCCTTATTTAGCTTTGTTCTTTGTACACTAGCTACCTTATGTACTTTTCATGGCCTGGTTCATGCATTTTCTATAGCAATATATAAAGGGCAAGAGTATAGACTGGCTTCCCAGTCTAGAGCACTTGTTTTCTTGTTTTCTTGTTCTCTTATGCTTGCTAGGCTGCCACTTCTTTGTTTCCTTCAATATGGGCACCCCCCAAGGTTGTTCTCTCTTGGTTTAGTCAGGATCCATAACAAATATGGGGGAACAAGGCAAGATGAGAAGAGTCAAGCCTAGTTATGAGAGTAGGACCTTACAACTCCTTTAAGGATATCACTCAGCTCTGGAGGTCCTCCAACTCTGGAGGGTCAGAAGATGAGCTGGGTAGCTTAATTAGAGTGAGAATGATGACAAGATAAGGATATTTATGTTGATATTCATACTAAGGTACAAGATACAGAACTACAGTACTTATACCTTAGAGGGCAGAACTATCTAAGAGTGTAGTAAAATAAGACAGATGCAATCTCAGAAGTAAAACAGGTGTCTAAGTATCTAAGAGATAAATGGAGATGTCAGGGAAGAAGATATTCAATTATATTAGACTGAAACTGAAAGATAACAGGAAGAAGCAAAAGAGAAACAGGAACAGGAACAGGAACAGGAACAAGATCAAGATCAGTAACAGTAACTATGAGCAGGACAAGGTACAGAGTGATAGCAGAGTATCCTGGAGAAGATAAAGTGAAAACTAAGACAGTACATACTGAGAACAGAGATAAAACTAAGGTTGGAATGAGAGCAGAATAGGAATAGAGAGCCAGAGAAGCTTGTACTGCTGGCAAGGCAGAAAGTGTACAAGCATAGCTGGAGTGGAATAAAATGATGATGAAGGGCCAGAGCTTTATAAAGGGGAGTTAGAGGGCTAGATTGGCTTACTGGATATAAGAACCAGTTATAAGCTGGGTTAGAATTGGGTTGGAAGTACAGGATATGACAAGAGCTGGCTCTCCAGTCTTTATTACTTGAGCCTTGGGCTTTCATAAGTAATTTCCTGGAAGTTCTCCCTTAAGGCCTGGCTGGGGATTATCTTTTCATAGTCTTGACTAGACTTATTCTCTTCTTTATTCATGCCTAGTTAAAGCCACTAGCCACAAAAGCTCACATAGTAGAAAAAGCACCTCAAGATGGGGTTAGGGATATGTTAGAATTTGATTGAAAGTATGTCTAGAAGGATCCAAGCAGCTATTAAGGCCAAAGAAGGCCATATCAAGTACTAAAATACCATTTTCTGATCTTTTTAATATTCACTTGCAAAATTGAATTAATGTATTCTTGATTTGAATTGATCATATCTCCATAGTTTCTTTTTCAAATTATATAATTCCTTTTGAACTGGATAGCCCTGATTAAATTCTTCTTTTGATACACCAAGACTTTGGCCTTGTTTGTTGTTACTCTAAAGTTATTCAACAAACATTTCAAAAGTATCAAATATTTACTCAATTTTGCAAGTTACTGTACATGGGCAGTCTACTTATACTATCTAGAATGCCATACAGACCATCATGGCACAGGGCATAAATATTAAAATGGAAATAGAGCATAGGGCAAGATAAGAAATATAACTAATGTTATAAACTATGACATATTCTGGGGGTACTCTGGATAACTCCAGAGAGAATGGGGCTTGGCTTCACCTTATGTGGTGTGCCCTTATGCTAGTACCAGGTGCCCCAATTTACAGAGGGGCTGGAAGAGGGTTGGAGGTTTGGGGTAAGTTGAAAGACTTTTTGCCAAGAGATATAATATCAAGTTGTAAGGCAAGTCATGAGACTCAGATCAAGATATGACATTAAGTTGTGAGGTCAAGAAGGGAGTCAAGGATGATTGTAATGTCATGTTATGGTTGATTTTCAAACTGAGCTACAAGATACAGAACTACTGTACTTATATCTTGGAGAAGCAGATTATCTAAAGGAGAAATGGAGATGCAAAAGAAGTTGTCTTATAAGTGAAACAGATGCCAATGCATCCTGGATATGAATGGAGATGCCAGGGAAAACAATGTTAAATAATGTCAAACTGAAACTAAACAATAACAGAAAGAGGTGAGAAAGAAAGAAACAGAAATAGGAAGTGAGATTGGAGGAACTGCAGAGTTGTATCAGAATGTTACAGAGTTAATGTAGGTAAAGTTGTAATCAACATTAGGTAGAAAGGGATGGAGGTAAAGGAAACCATGAAATATATAGTTTAAAGTGTGAAAGCAGCCAGAGTTATACCAGAGATAAATCAGAGTTGACTTGTTGACATGAAATATGACAGTATTTCCCTCTTAAGGCCTGAACCCCTGAAGGCCACTTAAATGTGTGATTGCATTAGTAATCAGTCAAAGTAAGCATCAGGGTTTGGTTGGCTACAAGCCCATAAAAAGTTACTACTTTAGCAGAAACTGCTTAAGCAACTTTCTGCCCTCATGTCTTTATTCACCAATATTTATACTTGATCTGATGAGTGCCTTGAGGAGTGCATAGAGGATGATGAGGAACTTGGTGACATGAAGTATGAGAAGTGGAAGTGGCAAGAAAGGGTCCAAAAGAAGGAGAAGGCTCAGAAGAGGATGGAGAAGGTGTGGAAGGCAGTGGAAGAGAGGAGGCAGAAGGTAGAGAAGACAGTAGAGATGGTCCAGAAACAGGTGAGTACTAATTAGGCTGTCAAGGTCTTAGAACTCAATCCTGGTTTAGGTGAAGGAACTTTATCAGGCCCAGGTGGAGTTAAGAAGTGATAAAAGCAAGAGAAGGATGGAGAAGAAACTGGTGTGCCAGAGATGCAACAACTGAGAACTGGGGTACAAGGTGGGCCCTGGCAAGTCAACATCATGCCTTGCCTGCATAGAGGTAAAGGTAAGATATAATCACCCTGGCCAGAAGAAGCCAGAGAAAAAGTGGAGAAAAAAGGGTACAGAAGGTGAGGTGCCCAGAGGAAGGGCAGACTCAGAGGAGATGGAGGAGGGCCTTTGGCAAATGGCTGAGGGCTGTTACCTAATGGAGGTGTTGATAAAGAAGGTAGGTGGGAAGGTATGGCAGGAGATGAGGTGCAAGAACCAGCTGCTGAGGTGGCTGATATCATATTTCATACCTCTGATCCAATTCTAACCCCATCCCAACCTGGCTTACAACTGGTCCTCATATCTAGTAAGCTACTCTAGCCCTCTGACTCCCCTTCAGGCAACTCCAGCACTCCATCACTATTCCAGTCTGCACCAGCTATGCATGTATGCTTCCTGCCCCTCCATTGATATATGCTTCCCTGGCTCTCTGCTCCTGCTTTGCCCTAGTCCATTTTCAGTCTATCTCAGTTCCAGTTAAGTACTACCTTAGTTCAATTTCATCATCTCCAAACCATTCCAGTATAACTCTGTTACTGTTACTGTTTCTTGCTTCCCCTTGTTTTATCCTGTCACCCTTTAGTTTCAGTCTGACATAATTGGACATTGTCTTTCCTGACATCTCCATTTGTTTCTTAGATATTTAGACATCTGCTTTGCTTCTGAGTTTGCACCTGTCTCACCTCATTACACTCCTAGATAGTTCTGCCTCTCTGAGGTATAAGTACTGTAGTTTTGTATCTTGTACCTCAGTATGAATATTGACAAAAACACCCCTTGTCTTTGTCCTTACTCTGCTCAAGCCCTTGGGCTCACTCTGACCCTCTGGATTACTCTGGAGTACCTCTGAGGCCAAGCAATATCCTTGAAGGAGTTGCAAGGTCCCACTCCCATAACTAGGCTTGACTCTCCTTATCTCACCTGTCCCTCCTATTGAGCATAGAGACAGCCTCCTTACCCACCTCCAACATCTATGTAAATTGGGACATCAGAAAGTGCAAGGGCACACCACATAAGGTAAAGCTGAGTCCTGTTTAATTATTGAAACCCTTCCTAGATTCCTCTGGAGCCCTCTGGAGTTATGACCTTCCTTTAGCATCAAGGGTTTCATTCAGAAAGAAACTGGTTAAAAGTATACCCATACTGATATAGGTTTTAACAGTCTCCTTCTATTGGGATAAGTTTTAACAGTCCCATTCAATCAACAAAACCCTTCCTAGATCTCTCTGGAGCCCTCCAGTGTTATGACCTTTCCTCAGCATCAAGGGTTTCATTCAGAAAAGAACTGGGTATAAGTTTTAACAGCTGGTCAATACCTTGGATAGAGCATGGGTGGCTAAGGGGGAAAACAAGAAAGATTTCAGGGATAAGGTGAAAAATAGGGAGATCAATGAGATCATGAAGGAATTAATGGAGCTATGTGTGGAAGTTGGTGGGATTACAGTGATAGATGATGGAGACAAGAAGGAGGTCAAAAAAACAATTGTTAAGTAGATAGGTGATCTTGTAACTAGATTGCTAGATCAACTACTCAGGTAGTTAGTTATAAGATGGCCCAGATTTGTCCAGGTAATGAAGGTGGAATTCCTTCACAATCTCCAAAGTGTGACCTAATTTAGTGGTGAGGAGCCACAAAGTCTCCTCATCAGTACCCTCATAACATAATCACTTAATCAAATATAGCAATTTGCAGTTCCTTTACCTATAATCTATTTTTGAGTCAAGAATTTCAGAGATCTCAAACTCTGATTCACCATCAATCTTGACTGGTGGTGGAGGTGGTTGCACATAATTGGGGATCATGTTGGGGATAGAGGATTTGAGTTGAGAAATATGAAAGACTGGATAAATGGACTTCATGTTTTCCAGGAGGTAGAATGTGAAGGAGAGTAAATTTGCCTGAGTGATGATGGTGTAGGGACCTAAGTTCTTCTCAGCAAGTTTTTTGGATGGCCATGTAGTTCTAAAGTACTTGGCCTTAATAAATACCTGGTTATCTACTTTAAATTCCAGTGCTGGAAATTATTGGGCATCTGTGAGTCCTTGGTATCTAACTTGGGCAGCAGCTATTTCCTCATAAAGAAAGGCATGGAGTAAGTCAAGGTCTATGGTGTATTCTTGAGCTTAGGTAGAGGTGAGATTATATTCTAGGTAAATGGAGATGTTTGGATGGTAGCCCTTGTTAGCAAAGAAAGGGAAAATACCTGTGGTAGCATTAGGGGCATTGTTGTAAGCAAACTCCATGAGGGGCAGGAGTTCAGACCAGTTGTCTTGCTGGTAGTTGCAATAAACACATAGATACTGCTCCAGAGTTTGGTTCATTTGCTTGATTTGACCATTACCTTTCAAATGATAGCCAGAGATGAAGTGGAGGCAGATGTTGAGGATTTGACCCAGGGAATGGAAGAAATGGGAGATGAACTCAGAACTGTGATCAAAGGTAATGTGGAAGTGAACTTTGTGTTTGAAGAAAACATGGAGTAAGAAGAGTTTAGCAAGCTCTGGGAAGGTTACCTTATTATTTGTAGGAATGAAGACACACTGCTTCAATAGATAATCTACAACAATGAGAATGGCAGTGTGACTGGAGGAAGCTGGAAGTTGTTCAATGAAATTTATAGAGATGAAATTCCACAGCTTTTCTGGGATGGGAAGCTGCTTGAGGAAACTATAGGGTTTGTGATGGGGTATCTTGGCACAGGTGCAAGCTGTATATGAGGAAACATACTTTTTAACAAATGCTTAAATGCCAGGCCAGGTATATTCTTAGCAGATGAGCTTCAGTAACCAATTCTGTCTAAAGTGTCCAGATAGGAGGTGGTCATGCTTGTAATAGAGAATCCAGAGGCAGAGGTCAGAGATATCAGGGACATAAATGTGGTTATCCAGACACAAAAAGCCTTCTGGGTCTTTAAACCAATGAGAGTTGGGTAAGAGAATACTGGACAAGTAGGTAGAGGTGGTGGAATCAGAAGGGAGTGCTAAAAGGATGTCACAATGGAGGGTTTCAAGATTGAAGAGGAATGTGAACCAGAAAACCAGAGATGCTAAGTAGGAAGCCTGGAGTGATGCAGTGAGTTGCTCCTGCATGAACATGGGGTGGAAATTGTGTAGATTGACATGGGCATAGTCACTATTCCCCCTCTTTGGAATAGACATCCCAACATCTAGTCAAGGCATTAGACTTAGCATCTAAATGACCTAGGTAAAAACAGATAATCAGATTAAACTGAGAGAGAAATTCCAACCACTGGGCTTGCTGGCAAGTCAGAAGCTTAGTTGTAGCAAAGTATTCCAGGTTCTTATAATTAGTAACAACATCAACTGAAGTACTGGAACCTTCAAGGTAATGCTGCCAAGTCTTGAATGCAGTGAAAATAACAAAAAGCTTCTTATTGTAGGTGTTGTAGTTGAGTTCTGATATGGTAAGCATATGTGAATAGAAAGTGACAGGGTGAACCTCATCATTCAGATATCAGAGTAAAAGGATTCCGCCCCCCCCCTCGCCCGCCGCACCACCTCCCCCCCCCCGCCACG
>JBBPKN010000367.1:0-44924 GCA_038089275.1 Pulveroboletus cf. rosaemariae
ACTAAGGTAATAATTAACTGGAACTGAAATAGAACTAAAAACAGAATGGATGGAGTGGGAGCAGAGGCCCAGAGGAGCACATAATGCTGAGGGGTGGAAACTGTACATGCATAGCTGGGGCAGACTGGAATGATGATAAAGGACTGGAGTTGCCTGAAGAGAAGTCAGAGGGCTGGAGTAGCTTACTAGATATGAGGGCCAATTGTAAGCTGGGTCAGGACAGGGTCAAAACCAGGTCAGAGGTCCAGGATATGACAGTATCCCCTCCTTAGGCCTGAATCCTTGAAGGCCATTGGCCCAGGATATGGAGAGTACAGACATGTGATTTAAGATAGTGTGGTGATGGGCATGTGACCATGTGTTTAGTAACATTGGGGGTAGAGTGGAGGGTTGTGGAGGTGATGAGCACATGACCTTGTTTAGTGACAATGGGGTGGAAGAGCAGAGTTTCTTAGCTTGCTCATAAATAAAAATGGGGACTTCATGGTAGCTCATCCTTCCTTTATTACAACATCATGGCTGCATTTGATGACATTGTAACTTGGGCTGAAGAATGCATCATGGAATGCACTGATGACAATGAGACATTAAGTGACACCAAATACACTAAGTGCAAGAGGTACATGAAGGTAAAGAAAGAAGAGGAATGGAGGAGGGCAGAAGAGGCCTGGAAGGTAGCAGAGGTGGCTGCCCAAAGGCAGGCCAAGGAGGCTGAAAGGGCCCAGCAGGTGGCAGAGGTGGCTGCCCAAGAAAAGGTGAGTACCATGGTCATTCACCTGAGAGTGGAACAACTGAAGATCATCAGGTGGTATGAGTATAGGCTCAAGTGAGGCCTAGCAATAACAAGAAGAAGCAGAGGGCAGAGGAGGCACCAGTGTGCCAGAGATGTGAGAATAGGGGAGTGGAGTGCAAGGTGGGCATGGAGAAGTCCACATTGTGCTTGGCCTGCCAAGAGGCCAAGGTGAGGTGTAAATGCCCAGAGGAGGAGAAGCCAGTGCAGAAATGGCATCAGAGGAATGCAGAGAAGGAGTAGCCTGAAAAGAGGACTTACTCAGAAGGAGCAGAAGGCAGCACCAAGCAGGTTGCCAAGAGTTGTCACCTGCTAGCAGCAACCATATGGGAGGTGGGGGGCTGGATGGTGCAGAAGATAAGGAGAGAGAACTGGCTGCTAGCACAGCTGGTCAATATCCTCAATCCTGCATGGAGGGTGAGTGGAGAAAATGTGGAGAGTGGGCTGGAGGATGGCAAAGAGAATGAGGTGGTGGCAGAGGTGGCAGAGCTTAGGACAGGGATCTGGGAGGAAGCAAAGAGGGAAGAAGACAAAGACATAATGGTACTAGTGTAGTGTAGTAATTACTCTAGTTTGTCTTCATAACAGAGGTTAGGATTTGGGAATGACCCAGGGGGCCAGAAATTAGGATATGAAAAGGGGTGTCAATGACTACTAAAGTGAAGGCTTCAAGCCTTGAGTGAACAAGTTCAGAGCAAATGCAGAGTAAGTCTGGAAAGTAAGGTTTTCACAAATTGTAATAATCTGTCAAGATGAAATCTCATAACCAGGCAAGTGGTACCTTGGGTGGTCATAGGGCAATAAGGAGAACAAAAGGATAATCAAGAAAGAAATGGAAGAAATAACCAAATTCCCCAGAGAAATGAGATTAGAGACCAATGTCAAAATGGTCACTTCTGACATAGAGACAGAGAAACTGAAAAGAAATGAAGGAAGTAGAAGCAGAGAGATACAGGGCTTCAGAAAGACTACTGAAGAAAAGATCAGAAATTAGACTAGAGCCCAATAGTTAAATGAAGACTATAAAACAAATGTCAGAAAGGTCAGATCTAGGGCGGGAAAGGAACAGAGTTGAGGAAGGTTTTTTATCTTCAAAGGAAACTGAAACATGCTGATTATCAGTAAGACAGTTCATTATGTAGCTAGGGATCTGGAACTGGAGGCATGAGAGAAGTAGCTGAAGGGGCAGAGCAGACACAATCTGGGAGTTCAGCAGTTGGGGGGGGTGGGGGGTCAGAGCCTGTGGGGAACCACCTGGTTGCAGACACCATTCAAGAGGTTGGTGGTCACCTTTGCCAAGAAATGAAGGAGCAGAACAAGCTCCTTTGTGACCTAGTCCAGATCAAGCTGGTGGAAGGTTATCAGGCTGGGTACATTGTGGCAGGGGGACCAAGGGTCATTCCTGTTGACCTCAAGGCTAAGGCCAAGTGGGAGGACAGCAGAGTGGCAGTTGGAGAGGACCCAGAGAAGTGAATGTTTCACTGAGGGTTACTCACTGGTCTTGCCTCCTGTACACCACAAATGATTATGTATGCCTGATTGGATTGCACATTGTTTATGTGCTGCAGTGAAGGGAGGAAGATAAGCTACTTGGAAGAGAGACAGAGATAATCAGAAATGATCAGGAATGGGTGTAGTTAACATAGGTAGGGGTCAGTTACTGCATGAGTGATAAGGGTGGTTGGAGGGGGCAATTGGCACAGAGCACATCTGGTCATTGCACAGAGAGATAGACAGTTGACCAGGTGGCCTGGGTACTGTGGCAGAAGAGACCAAAGAGGGAATAGAGGGAGATTGGAGGGGTAAGTGATGGAACTGAGGAAAGGGCAAGAGTGCTAGATGACTGAATTGCTAGGTGTGATCAGCAGTTACCAGTGTGGTCACTAGATACTATTCCCTCCTCAAGGTTGATGTCCCATTGTCAACTAGGAGACAGAAAACAAAGGGGCCAGGGGCAGCACAAGTGTTGTAAACATTGCAACATACTCCAGGGGTACTCTGGATAACTCCAAAGTGGATGGGGCTTGGCTTCACCTTATGTGATGCACCCTTATGCTAGTACTGGGTGCCCCAATTTACAGAGGGGTTGGAAACTATTGGAGGTCCAGGATAGGCTGTAGGGCTTTTATCAACAAGAGATATGATGTCAAGTCATAGAGTAAGTTGAGAGACTTAGGGTAGAGTACGATGTCAAGTCATGAGGCAGGAAGGGTCTAAGGGAATCATATCATCATGTTATGGTTGATATTCAAACTCCAGTACAAGATACAGAGCTACAGTACTTATACCCCAGGGAGGCAAATTATCTAAGGAGGGAATGGAGATATGAAAGGAGGGAATGGAGATATGAAAGGAGTTATCTCATAAGTGAAGCAGGTGCCAATGCATCCTGGATATGAATGAAGATGTCAGAGGAGACAACATTGAATATGTCAAACTGAAACTAAATGATGACAGGAAGAAGTGCAGCACAAAAAAACAGGAACAGGAAGTGAGGTTGGAGGAACTATGGAGTTGTATTGGAATAGTACAGAGTTAGCATAGGTAAAGTTGAAACCAATCATTAGGTGGAAAAGACAGAGGTAAAGGGAACTAGAAAACATGCAGCTTAAAGTGTGAAAGCAACCAGAGTTGCACTGGAGACATAGTGGAGTTGACCCATTGGCATGGGATGTGACAACAAGGCACAAAATGGAAGATATTTGAAAGTACCCAGATAGACAGGAGGGAGACCAGAAAGAAAGGCCAACCAAGGGGATGGACACAGGAATGGGGAGTTCTCAGAGAACACAGAAAGAGCAGAAATATCCCCAAAGAAAAAGAAAAACCCAGGGAAAATGAAAGGACAAGTTCCTGGACAACAGATCAGAAGGAACAGGAACTAAAAGCAAAAAGTAACAGGGTCCATGGAACAAGGCTGGAAGACCAAGGGATTCCCAGGGCATAAAAACAGAGGGGTTCTAAAGGGATTCTGAAGAAATAAGCAGCATTCCCAGGGGACATAGAAGAGCAGAAATGTTTCCAGAGAAGAAATACCTAGGAAAAAAAGCAGAATTCCCAGAAGACACAAAGAGCAGAATATCTTCCAGGAAAAAGAATACCCAGGGAAACAGAAGGACAGGTCCCAAGATGACATACAGAAAAATAAGGAAATACCTGTGAGCAGAAACAGAGTCATCAGAAAACAGTGCCTGAAGAGCGAGGATTTCCCAGGCAAGAGCCAGAGAGAATGGGAAGATGTGGAGAGAATTCTGCAAAACAGGTTTCCCAAAAGGGGACAGAGAGTGTCAATGGCATGGGGGTTATAGGGAGGTGGTGCATATAACAATATAATACCATACAGAGGAAATCCAAGCAGGGACCCATAGCAAACTAAAACAAAGCTCAAACAGCTGCAAGTAGGAAAAGAAAGGGTAATCACAGCACAGTTATGATGAAAGTGTGAGTATTCTGGGGAGATGGAAAGGAATGAAGATGCATGGAAAGGGCAAGAGACTTTTGACATGCAAGACAATATACAGGAAGTGCATCGGAGTGCAGAGGGAGAGGGGTGGTGCTTTTGAAGCTTGGTTGGTCAGCAAGGTGGGTATACCGTAGCTGTGAGGATAAGAAAACAGATGGTGGGAATGCCACAGGCAAAAAAGAATAAAGGGTCAAATGCTACTAGTTTGGAGAAGATTGGAGGCAGATGGAGGTATCTTCCTGGTAGGTGTATGAACAGACAAAACTGGCCTGCTACAGAGAGCAGAGTGACACAGAAACAACCATGCACTTAGGCAATAGAGTCATAACTATCAGATAATAATGAAAGACTGTGGTTTGAGATCAGAGTTAGCTGAGACCAGAGTAATATGGAGCTATGGGGAGTGTGCAGGATGCTGGCATGTGTTATCCAGTGAACAGATGAGGTACTACTCAATACCTGGGGTCAACAGACCACAGTGGATAAGTTAGTGGTGTTCTAAAATTAGTAAACACAAACCATCCAGCAAAGGGTGATGCTAGGCATTGACAGAGTGAATCCAGCAGTCTTTGTAGGGTGTGTGGAGGTCTGATAGCTTGAGCAGAAGAGGTAAAATTGAAAGAGATGGAGAAGTGTCAGAAAGAAGTGGGAGAGGGCAGAAGGGGATTAAAGTGTTGGGGCTTTCAAATCCTAAATAGAACAAGGTACCCAATGGAGGTCATAATGATTGGAAGTGCACAGAAGTGTGGTGCCAGAGGTTGGAGAGACAAGGGATACAGGTTTAATAGACTTGTCATACTTGGGAGGCCAGGTCTTGAAATGCTAGGATCAACAGCCAAAATGGATTGCCTAGGAGTAGAGAACAGATGCAAGAGGTTGATGACTGCCAATTGATAATTCTGGAGTGACTTGTTAAGGAAGGGGCCAGGAAATGGCTAGGGGATGCTCAAACTGTGATGGCAAAATCTAGGCAGGAGAAGTTGGTCAGAATAGTCCAGAGTGACATGGGGTGGTTTTCCATTGAGGATTACCAGGTGACAACAATATGTCAAAGGAATGGAGTCAGCTGCTGAAAAGGAATGGAGAAAATGGAGAAAGTGGTACTTATGAGTAGGGAGTCACAGCTGCTTTGAAGAGCCCAGAGTCAGGAATAGGAGAATGCCAGGGTTAGGATTCAGAAGTTGAGTCTAGGCACATGTATCTCAAGCAACTGGGGCCAGTGACTAATGTTATAGAATGTTGGGGTGGCTCAAAATAACTTGGAAGGTCAAGGGCAGTAAGGGGCTTGTGCCATGTGAAGACTAGATCAACTTAGGGATTGAATGTCCAGAAGAGTGTAAGGTCATAATGGTGTTATTGGAGGTCATATCCTGACAGATGGTGTGAGGAATGGGTTAAAGTTCTGGAGATCTTGAAAGGATTATTCATGAGTACATCAAGCATGCAGGTGATTTAGAGTTGAGTGTTGAGAAATGGTTGAGGCTGATCCTAAAGTAAAGGCTTGGAGAAGTGCAAGTAAGAGTACAAATATACTGTTAAAACCAGTTCCTTTCTGAATGAAACTCTTGCTGCTAAAGGAAGATCATAACTCCAGAGAGCTCTAAAGGGCTCTGGAGGAATCTAGGAAGGGTTTTAATAATCAAATGGGACTTGGCTTCACCTTATGTGGTGTGCCCTTGCACTTTCCAGTGTCCTGATTTACATAGAAGTCAGCAGTAGGTAAAAAGGCTGTCTTTATACTCAATAGGAGGAACAGGCAGAACAAGGAGAGTCAAGCCTAGTTATGGGGGTGGGACCTTGCAACTCCTTCAAGGATATTACTTGGCCCCAGAGATTCTCCAGAGTAATCTGAAGGTTAGAGTAAGCCCAAAGACTCAATCAGAGTAAGGATAAAGACAAGGGGGCATTTATGTTGATATTTCTACTAAGATACAAGATACAAAACTACAGTACTTATATCTCAGAGAGGCAGAACTATTTAGGAGTGTAGCAAAGTAAGACAGGTGCAAACTCAGAAGCAAAGCAGATGTTGTTATGCTAGGCCTGGGTAGGGACAGGCGTAGACCTTGCTGTGAAAGAAGAGAATAAAGCAAACTGAAGGTAAGCTTCAAGATGAGTGGAAGGCGACAAATGGAGTGTTGTGCCTTAGTAGTACCAGCTACACTCCCAGGGGTGTGCTGAGATCAGACACTGATGATTCTCTGGATAAGTGCCAGGATACAAGCAGTGGATTCCCAGTACGTAGATACAAGGAGTAGTGGAGATGTGAGGACCATGAGGTGATTGCAAGGTAGAAGTAGTGTGAAGAGAGAGAGAACAGGAAGTATGCTACTTTATAGTACAATGAGTAAGATTGGAGCAGAGATGTAGAGAGTAATCATGCTGATAAATGATAAGTAAGATATCTGTGTAGAAACGGATAGAAAGCAATAGAACAATTATGAGTCAGCTGATTGAAAGATAGAAGGCCCAGGCAAAGGGCATAACACAAGAGCAGTCTAGGCCAGGCTAGAACATGAGAAGAGCAGAAGCTACAATAAGAGAAAAGGAAGAAAAAGAAGAGAAAAGAGGAAATGTAACAGATGTCTAAATATCTAAAAAATAAATGGAAATGTCAGAGAAGACAATGTCCAATCATGTCAGACTGAAACTAAAAGATAACAGGATGAAATAAGGAGAAGCAAGGAACAGGAACAGAACAGGAATAGTAACAATGATAATATTAGTAACTAAAAGTGGAAATGGTGATTGAAACATAACAACTGATGTGTTGACCTAGATACACCTAAACCTTGGTGTGTGCTAACTGATCCTGAGTAGTGACTTTGAGCTAGAGTCACAATAACTAGGCAAGAGTAGTAAAGAGAAATAAGAGCCAAGAGACTTTGAGAACTGGAAGATTCAAGTGTGCAAGACTGGGAAAACCCAGACTTGAGCAGACCTCCTTTTATATTGCTACAGTATGTGCACAGACCATGTAAATGGTGTTGGCTCTAAACAATATACAGTAAGCAGACCAATGGCAAAAGAAAAGTGGGGATCTTAGAAATACAGCAGGTGAATATAAGTCACAATAGCAGAGTCTAGAGTGCTTTAGACTTGTAACATGTAAAGAGGTAAAAGGTGAAAAGGTGAAGGTGTGACAATATGAAAGATGTGAAGATGTGAAATAGTCATGTGATGTAACAATGTGAAGAGCTACAGTAGTGAGAAGAAAATGCCAAAGAAGGAAAAATTGAAAAAGTGCATTATAACAGTGATGAAGTTATACCAGAATGGTTTGGAGATAATGAAATCAAACTAAGGTAATACTTAACTGGAACTGAAATAGAACTGAAAACAGAATGGGCAGAGTGGAAGTGAAGGCCTGGGGAAGCACATAATGCTAAGGGGCAGGAACTATATCATATTCCAGACCTCTGATCCAAATTCCAACCCCATTCCAACCTGGCTTACAATTGATCTTTGCACCTAGTAAGCCACTCCAGCCCTCTGATTCCCCTCCAGGTAACTCCAGCCCTCTGTCACCATTCTAGTCTCCCCCAGTTACACATGTATAATTCCTGCCCCTCAGCATTATATGCTCCCCTGGGCTTCCACTCCCACTCTGCCCCATTCTGCTTCCAGTCTATCTCTGCTCCAGTTAAGTACTATCCTAGTTCCCCTTTGTCATCTCCGGACTGTTCCAATATAACTCCATTATCATTCCCAGTCAGTTACCATTACTATCATTGTTACTATTCCCATTCCATTCCTGTTCCTTGCTCTTCCCTGTTTCATCCTGTCACCCTTCAGTTTCAGTCTGACATGATTGGACATTGTCTTCCTGACATCTCCATTCATTTCCTAGATATCTAGACATCTGCTTTACTTCTGAGTTTGCACCTGTTTTATTTCATTACACTTCTAGATAGTTCTGCCTCTCTAAGATATAAGTACTGTAGTTCTGTATCTTGTACCTCAGTACAAATATCAACAAAAACACCAGAAAACCCTCTTGTTATCATCCTCACTCTGCTCAAGCCCTTGGGCTCACTCTGACTCTCCGGGTTACTCCAGAGTACCTTTGAGGCTATACAATATCCTCAAAGGAGTTGTAAAGCCTCAATCCCATGACTAGGCTTGACTCTCCTTGTCCTGCCTGTCCCTCCTGTTGAGCATAGAGACAGCCTTATCACTAACTCCAACATCTATGTAAATCAGGACAATGAAGAAGTGCAAGGATGCACCCCATAAGGTGAAGCCAAGTCCTGTTCGACAATTGAAACCCTTCCTAGATTTCCCCTGGAATTCTCCAGAGCACCTGGAGTTCTGATCTACCTCCAGCATCAAGGGTTTCATTTAAAAAAGAGGAACTGGTTAAAAGTATACTCATTTTGGTATAGGTTTTAACAGTCTCTTTTAGTAGGATGGAAATTTTTAACAGTATATTTGTACTCTCACTTGCACTTCTCTTACCTTCATATAAGAATTGGCCTCCACTAACTCTCAATACTCAACTCTGAACCACCTGCATGCTTGGCACACTCATGGGTGATCCTTCCAAGATCTCTGGAACTTGATTCCATCCCTTGCGTTAGCTGTCAGGATATAAACACTAATAACACTGTTATGACCTTGTGCTCTTCTGGGCATTCAACCCCTAAGTTAATCTAGTTCTCATGGTGCAAGCCCCTTATAGCCCCTGATATTCTGAGTCACTCTGAGCCACTCTGATAATTCTATGATGTCAGTCACTGGCCCCTGTTGCTTGAAACACATGCGCCTAGATTCAACTTCTAACTCCTGTCCCTGGCATTCCTCTATTTCTGACTCTGGGCTCTCCAGAACAGCTGTGATTTCCTACTATCATACAGTATCACCAGCCCTTATGGATCCTCAAATGCAGCTTAGGTTATGGTTCCCTACTAATGAGTGCCACTTCCTCCATTTTTCCTGCTCTTCTCTGGCATTTGACTCTGGTTCTCTGACACTTTGTTGTCATATGGTAATTCTTGATGGAAAACCACTCCCCATCACTCTGGACTATTCCAACCACTTTCTCATGCCTAGATCTAGCCATTGCAGTCTAAGTATTCCCCAGCTGCCTTCCTGGCCCCTTCTTGACAAGTCACTCCAGAATTACCAATAGGCAGTCATTAATCTCTAGTGTTGATTCTTTACTCCTAGGTGACCTATTTCTGGCCATTGGTTCTAGCCTTTCAAGACTTGATCTCCCAAGCATGACAAGTCTATTAAACCTGTACCCCTTGTCTCCCCAACCTCTGACACCATCTTCCATGCACTTTCAATTATTACGACCCCCATTGGGTACCTTGTCCTATTTTGGATTTGGAAGCCCCAATACTCTGACCTTTCTGCCTACTTCTGCTCCTTCCAACACCTTACCATCTCTTTCGATTTCACCTCTTCTGCTCAAGCTATCAGACCTCCACAAACCCTACAAAGACTGTTGGCTTCACTCTGTCAATGCCTAGCATCATTCTCTGCTGGATGGTTTGTGTTCACTGATTCTAGGACACCACTAACTCACCCACTGTGGTCCATTGACCCTGGGTATTGAGTAGTATCTCATCTGTTTACTGGATAACACATGCCAGCATCCTATGCACCCCCTGTAGCTTCATACCACTCTGGTCTCAGCTATCTCTGATCTTGAACCACAGCTCTTGTTGTCATAATCTGGTAGTTATGATGCTGTCACCTAAGTGTGTGGTCATTGCTGCATTGCTCTGCTTCTGTAGCAGGCCAGTTTCATCTGTTAATATGCCTACCAGGAAGATCTTTATCTGCCTTTGACCCTTTTTAAACTTGTAGCATTAGACCATTGTTCTTTATTGCTCATGGCATCTCTGCCACCTGCTTCCTTATTCTCACAGCTAAGGTATACCCACCTTGCTGAACAACCAGGCTTCAGAAGCACCACCCCTTTTCCTCTGCACTCTGCCATATCCCCTGCATTTCATCTCACATGCCAAAAGTCTCTTGCCCCCTCTGGGCATCTCTGTCCATTTCCACCTCCCCAGAAGGTTTACACTTTCATTGTGACTGTGCTGCAATTACCTTTTCCTTCCCTGCTTGTGGTTGGTTGAGTGTTGTTTCGGTTTGCTATGGTTCTCTGCTTGGATTTCTTCTGTATGGTGCTACAATTGTTTTATGCACCACCTCCCTATAACTCTGTGCTGTTCACCCTCTGTCCCCTTATGAGAGACCTGTTTGGCATAATTAATCTGCACCTCTCCATCTCTTGCCCAAGAAATCCTTGCTCTTTGGACATGGTTCCTAATGACTTCATTTCCTGCTCATGAGTATTCTCTTCTTTCCTGAATGTCATCCCAGGACCTGCCCTTCTGTTTTCCCTGGGTATTCTTTTCCCAGTAGACCTTCTGCTGTTTTGCATCTTCTGGGAATTCTTTTGTTCTGGGTATCCCTTCCTTGGCAATGATTTTGCTCTTCTGCATTGCCTGGGAATGCTACCCCTTTCTCTGGAATCCTTCCAAACCCCTCCATTATTTGCCTTGGGAATTCCTTGTTCTTCTGGCCTTGTTCTGATGACTCCATTTCTCTTGCCTTCCATTTCCATTCCTTCTGACTTGTTGTCTGGGACTTGTCCTTTTGTTTTCCCTGGGTTCTCCTTCTCCTTTGGGGATCTTTCTGCCCTTTCTATGTTCCCTGGGTCCTCTCTGTTCTTGTGTCCATCCTTTGGTGGACCTTTCCTTCCAGCCTCCCTCCTATCTTTCCAGATCCTTCTGGACCACTTCTGTTTCATGCCTTGTGCTGCCCCTGGCACCTTTCCTTGCTGTCTTCTAGTCAATGATGGAATGTTGACCTTGAGGTGGGAATAGCATCTAGTGACCACACTGGGAACTGCTGCTTGCATCTAGCAATCCAGTCCCCCTTACTCTTGCCCTTCCCTCCATTCCCACTCAGCTCTCTGATCTCTTCCTGGTCTCTTCCACCACAGTACCCAGGCCACCTGGTCAACCGGCTACCTTTGTGAAATGACCAGACATGCTCTGTGCTGATTGCCCCCTCTGACCACCTTTACCACTAGTGCAGTGCCTGACTCCTACCTATGTCAACTGTATCCAGCCCTGATTGTTTCCAGTCATCTCTGGCTCTTCCCAGAGTAGCCCACCTCTCTCCCCTAGTTGCTGCACATAGACAACATGCAATTCAATCAGTATACAGACAATTGTTGTGTATAGGAGGCAAGGCCAGCAAGCTACTCTCAGTGAAACATCCACTCCTCTGGATCTTCTCTGACCCCCACCATGATATCCTCTGGCTCTGTCCCAGCCCTGAGTTTGGCCATGAAACCCCTCATTCCCTCTCTGGCCTTCCAACCTCCACACCCCTCCCACTGAGCATTATAATCAATTACATGAATACCAGACTCTGCCCTGAGATATCCCTTTTGGCAGCCTTTCTCCATCTGAATCTTGACTAGATTATGAAGGAGCCTGTTCTGCTCCCTTAAGTCCTGATGAATCAGACCACCAACCTCACAGATTGTATTGGCAACCAATCTATCACCTGTTGTACCAACTTCTTGGGCTGCCTTGTTAAGAGTAGTGAGGTTCTGGACTTCTTCTGCCATTCTGACCCATACTCTATCCCTATCTCTTTGGCTAGTGTTCACTCCCCCTATTTCTGTTAAGGCACCAGCCTTGTACACCTTGACTCTGTGCCTCCTTCTTTCCTGATTCTCGGCCATTATGAGGGCCATCTTATCATTGGGACAGAGAGCGAGCTGGATATCTGATCAAAAGTAGAGATCTGGGAATCCAGCCATGTTAAAGTGGGAAAATAAGCACCAACTTTTTTTCCTTGGAAACTTATCTTCCTTGAGTCAACTCTGCACTAACCCCGACTCTAACTGAGTACAGAATCCATTTGCCCTTGATCATCATGTTTTAGTTCTCTTTGGAAATAAACAAACCTCCCTCAACTTCACCCTAGATCTGACCCTTCCAACATTTGTTTTGGTCATTATTTGACTATTGGACTCTAGTCTAATTTCTGACCTTCTCTCTGGAAGTTATTCTGAAGCCCTGAAACTCTCTGCTTCTACCTCCTTTGTTCCTTTTCAGTTTCCCTGTCCTTATGACAGAAGCAACCATTTTTGACATTGAGTTTTAATCTCATCCCTTTGGGAAATTCAGCTATTTCTTCCATCTGTTCTTGGCTGTCCATTTGTCCTTTTTATTGCCCCATGATCACCCAAGGTATCACTTACCTGGTCATGAGATTTCATTTTGACAGGTTATTACAATTTGTGGAAACCTTACTTTCTGGACTTACTCCACATGTTCTTCAAATGTTTACTCAAGGATTGAAGCCTTCACTTCAGAAGTCATTAACCCCTTTTCATATCCTTATTTCTGGCTCTCTGGTCATTCCTAAACCCTGACCTCTGTTACAAAGACAAACTGGAGTAGTTACTATACTACTCTAGTACCATTATGTCTTTGTCTTCATCCCTTTCTGCCCCCTCCCAGATCCCTGTCCTGAGCTCTGCTACTTCACCTGCCACCTCTTCCTCTTCACTGTCCTCTGGCCCACTCTCCACATCCTCTCCACTCACCTTTCACGTGGGATTGAGAATGTTGACCAGCCATGCTAGTAGCTGGTTTTCCCTCCTCATCTCCTGCACCATCCAGTCCCCTACCTCCCATATGATTGCCACCAGCAGGCAACAGCCCTCTGCCACCTGCTTGGCACCACCCTCTGCTTCCTCTGAGCAGGCCCTTTTTTCAGGCCACTCCTCCTCCACATCCCTCCAACACCACTTCCGCATCAGCTTCTTCTCCTCTGGGTGTTCACACCTTGCCTTGACCTTTTGACAGGCCAAGCATGATGTGGACTTCCCCATACCCACCTTGCACTCCATCCCCCAATCTGCACACCTTCAGCATGCTGGTGCCTCCTTTGCCCTCTGTTTCTCTGTGTCATTGCTGGACCCCACTTGGGCCTGCACTTGTGCCACCTGTTGATCATCAGTGGTCTACTCACAGGATAACAACTGTGGTACTCACTTTTTCATGGGCAGCTGCCTCTGCCACCCTCTGGGCCCTCTGGGCCTCCTCAGCCTGCCTTCAGACAGCCTCCTCCACTGCCTTCTGGGCCTCTTCTGCCCTTCTCCATTCCTTCTTCTTCCTCGCCTTTGCGCACCTCTTGTGCTTAGCATATTTGGCATCACTCAATGCCTTGTTGTTGTTGGTGCACTCCATGATGCATTTGTCAGCCCAGGCCATGAGATCTTTGAATACAGCCATGTTGTTGTAATGAAGGAAGGACAAGCTACTATTGCAGTCCCTGTTTTTATTCATGTGCAAGCCAAGAAACTCCACTCTTCCACCTTATTGTAACTAAACAAGATCACATGCTTATTGCCTCCACAACTCTCTGCTCAACCCCCAATGTTACCAAAGCATGTGATCATGTGCCCATCACCACACTATCACAGATCATATGTCTGTACCCTCCACACCCTGGGCCAATGGCCTTCAAGGGTTCAGACCTAAGGGGGGGATACTGTTATATCCCAGACCTCCAACCTAAATTTCAACCCTATTTCAACCCAGCTTACAATTGGTCTTTGCACCTAGTAAGCCACTCCAGCCCTCTGATTCCCCTCCAGGCAACTCTGGCCCTCTGTCACCATTCCAATCTCCCCCAGTTACACATGTACACTTCCTGCCCCTCAGCATTATACACTCCTCCAGGCTTTCACTCCCACTCTGCCCCATTTCGCTTCCAGTCTATCTCTGCTCCAGTTAAGTACTACCCTAGTTCCCCTTTATCATCTCCAAACTGTCCCAATATAACTCTGTTACTATTCCCATTCCATTCCTGTTCCTTGCTCTCCCCTGTTTCATCCTGTCATCCTTCAGTTTCAGTCTGACATGATTGGACATTGTCTTCCTGACATCTCCATTCATTTCCTAGATATCTAGACATCTGCTTTACTTCTGAGTTTGCACCTGTCTTATTTCATTACACTTCTAGATAGTTCTGCCTCTCTGAGGTATAAGTACTGTAGTTCTGTATCTTGTACCTCAGTACAAATATCAACAAAAACACCAGAAAACCCTCTTGTCATCATCCTTACTCTGCTTGAGCCCTTGGGCTCACTCTGACCCTCCGGATTACTCCAGAGTACCTCCAAGGCTACACAATATCCTCAAAGGAGTTGTAAAGCCTCAACCCCATGACTAGGCTTGACTCTCCTTGTCCTGCCTGTCCCTCCTGTTGAGCATAGAGACAGCCTTATTACCAACTCCAACATCTATGTAAATCAGGACAATGAAGAAGTGCAAGGATGCACCCCATAAGGTGAAGCCGAGTCCCATTTGACCATTGAAACCCTTCCTAGATTTCCCCGGAACTCTCCAGAGCACCCCAGAGTTCTGATCTTCCTTCAGCATCAAGAATTTCATTTAAAAAAGAGAAACTGGTTAAAAGTATACTAGTCTTGGTATAGGTTTTAATAGTCTCTTTTTAGTGGGATGGAAAGTTTTAACAAACTGTACATGTATAGCTGGGGTAGACTGGAATGGTGATAAAGGGCCAGAGTTGCCTGAAGGGGAGTCAGAGGGCTAGAGTAGCTTACTAGATATGAGGGCCAATTGTAAGCTGGGTCAGGATGGGGTTGAAACTGGATTGAAGGTCTGGAATATGATACTAATACATAATCACATGCCCATTACCACACTATCTCAGATCACATGTTCATACCCTCCACACCCCAGGCCAATGGCCTTCAAGGGTTCAGGCCTAAGGGGGGAGATACTGTCATATTCTGTACCTCTGACACAATTCTGACCCAATTCTGACCCAGCTTATAACTGGTTCTTATACCCAGTAAACCACTCTAGCCCTCTGACTCCCCTCCAGGCAACTCTGGCCTTCTGTCACTATTTCATTCCACCCCAGCTATACATGTACACTTCTTGCTTTTCCATTGGTATATACTTTCCTGGCCCTCTGCTCCTACTTTGCCCTATTTTAGTTTCAGTCCTATTTCAGTTCTAGTTAAGTACTACCTTAGTTTCACTTCATCTTCTTCAGACCACTCTGTTATAACTCTGTTTCTAGTCCCACTCTCAGTTACTGTTACTATTCCTGTTACTATTCCTGTTACTTGTTCCCCCTTACTTCTTCTGTTATCTTTCAGTTTCAGTCTGACATAATTGGACATTGTCTTCCCTAACATCTTTATTCATTTCTTAGATATTTAGATATCTGCTTTGCTTCTGAGTTTGCACCTGTCTCACTTCACTACACTCCTAGATAGTCCTATATCTTGTACCTCAGTATGAATATTGACATAAACACCCCCTTATTGCCATCCTCACTCTGCCTAAGCCCTTAGGCTCACTTTGACCCTCTGGGTTACTTCAGAGCACCTCTGGGGCCAAGTGATATCCTTGAAGGAATTATAAGATCCCACCTCCATGACTAGACTTAACTCTCCTTGTCTTGCATGTTCCTCTTGTTGAGTACTGAAACAGCCCTTTTTCCTACCTTTGACATCTATGTAAATTGGGACATCAGAAAGTGCAAGGGCACACCATATAAGGTAAAGCCAAGTTCCATCCAAACAACAAAACCCTTTCTGAGTTCCTCTGGAAGTCTCCAGACACCTCTGGAGTTTCTGGAGTATGATCTTCCCTCAGGTTCATGCACCACTAAGGCACTGGAACCTGACATTTACCCTCTAGCCATAAGAGTTTCATTCAGAAAGGAGATTGGTATATGTTTTAACAGTAGATTGGTATACATTTTAACAATCTCCCACACCACCCTGCCACCCACCTCCCATATGGCCATTGCTAGCAGGCAACAGCTCTCTGCTACCTACTTGGTGCTACCCTTTGCTCCCTCTGAGTATGCTCTCTTCTTAGGCTGCTCCTCCTCCACATCCCTCTATCACTGCTTCCACACCAGCTTCTCTTTCCTTGGGCACTTATACCTTGCCTTGGTCTCTTGGCAGGTCAAGTATGACATGAACTTCCCCATGCCTATCTTGTACTTCATCCCCCTATTCTTGCATCTCCAGCATGCCAGTGCCTTTTCCACTTTCTGCTTCCCCTTGTCACTGCTAGGCCCTGCCTGGGCCTGTATCTGCACTGCCTAATGGATTTAAGCTACCCCTCTCAGGTGAAAAACAGCAGTACTCACCCTTTCTTGGGCAGCTGCCTCTGCCACCTGCCAGGCCCTCTTAGCCTTCTTGGCCTGCCTTTGGACAGCCTCCTCTGCCACCTTTCAGACCTCCTCTGCCTTCTTCCGCTTCTTCTTCTTTACCTTTACATGCCTTATGTGCTCTATATACTTTGTATTGGCCAGTGCCTCATTGTTATCAGTGCACTCCACAATGCACTTCTCTGTCCATGTTATAATGTCTTCAAATAAGGTCATGTTATTGTGATAAAGGAAAGACAAGTTACTGTGAAGTCCCCATTTTTATTCATAAGTGAGCCAAAAACTCTGCTTTTCTACCCCACTGTCACTAAACAAGGTCATATGCTCATTACCTCCATATCCCTCTGCTCTACCTCCCTGATATTACTAAATGCACAATCATATGCCCATCACCACACTAACCCAGATCATATGCCAGTACCTTCTGCATCCCAGGCTAATGGTCTTCAAGAGTTTAGGCCTAAGGGGGGAATACTGTTATATCCTGTACCTCCAACTCAACTTCAATCCAATCCCAACCCAGCTTATAACTGGTCCTTGCATCCAGTGAGCCAATCTAGCCCTCTAACTCCCCTCTAGGCAACTCCAGCCCTTCATCATCATTCCATTCCATCTCAGCTTTGCATGTATGCTTTCTGCCCTTCAATTGATATATGCTTCCCCAGCCTCTGCTCCTGCTCTGCTCTATTCTATTTCTATTTCTATTTCTATTCCAGTTAAGTACTATCTTAGTTTCACTTCACCTCTCTGGACTACTCTAATATAATGCCATTACTAGTCCCACTTTCAGTTACTGTTACTGTTCCCACTTCCATTCCTGTTTCTGTTTCTCCTTACTTTATCCTGTTACCTCTTAGTTTCAGTCTGACATGATTGGATATTGTTCCCCCTGACATCTCCATTCATTTCTTAGATATTTAGACATCTGCTTCACTTCTGAATTTGCACCTGTCTTACTTTGCTATACTCTTAGATAGTTCTGCCTCTCTAAGGTATAAGTCCTGTAGTCCTGTATCTTGTATCTTAGTATGAATAATGACATAAACACCCCCTTGTTGTTATCCTCACTCTGCCTAAGCCCTTAGGCTCACTCCAACCCTTCAGGTTACTCCAGAGCATCTCCAGGTTGAGTGATATCCTTGAAGGAATCATAAGGCCCCACCCTCATAACTAGGCTTGACTCTCCTCATCTTGCCTATCCCTCTTATTGAGCATCAAGATTGCTCTTTTTCCCACCTCTGACACCTTTGTAAATCAGGACACTGGAAAGTGCAAGGGTGCACCACATAAGATGAAGCCAAGTCCCATCTGATCAATAAAACCCTTCCTGAACCCTTTCAGATGCCTCTGGATATCTCTGGAGTCTCTGGAATATGACCTTCTTTCAGGTTCATGCATCACCAAGGCACTAGAACCTGACCTTCATCCTCTAGCCATAAGGGTTTCATTTATGAAGCAGATAATGGTAGAAGGTCTACCAGTATATCTGTGATCAGTATAAAGTTTTAACAAATGGTAACTGTCCAGTGACAAAGTGGGGGTGGCAGTTGTGCATGAACTTTGCATGGGTGATTGAGTTAGCCCATCCAGTGGGATTTGATCTGCAGTAAATGCAGAGGTATGTTTTTATTCCCTAATTAATGTGTTTAGTCTCTCTGTCAGACTGAGAGTAATATGCAGTGGAAAGTAAGAGATTATACTCAAGGAGTTTACCAAGCTCCTTGGCAAAGGTGGATGCAAATTGTGGGCCACAGTCAGAGATGATCTTATCATATAACCTGAAATAAAGGAAGACTTTGTGGAAAAACAGGGTGGTAATATCTTGTGCAGTGATGGATTTAACAGTGGGGCAAAGAATTATCCCCTTTGTAAGCCCATGGTTGACCATGATCAACAAGGCATTGAAGCCAGAGAATAGGGGAAAATTGGTGATAAGATCACAGGAGATCTGTTGAAAGGGGGCAGGTGGCAGAGAAACAAATGGAAAAGAGTGTAGAAATGGAAAAATAAGTGTTAGCTTTGTTTTGCTGGTAAATGGTGCAACCAGCAACATAGTTATGGACATAGGTGGCAAGGCCAGGCCACCAAAACTCAGTGGAGACAAGTTGATGAGTTTTTAAATAACTAGGGTAATTAGCAAAGGGATGGTTGTGGCAATGCTGGAGAATGGAATCATGAAGGGTGGCATATTGGAGAATATAGACACAGCCATTATAGGTGAGAAGGCCATCAGTCTCTTTCTAATCAGAGGCACAGAAGTGGATGAATTTCTCATTAACAGAGGCATTCATCTTTTGAAGGATGGAGAGACAGAGGGGATCATTGGATAAGTGCTTTTTGATGTGAGCATTGAGGTTGGTGTCAACAAGGTTAATGAAGAGAGTCAGAGGGAGGAGGGTAATCTTCTGATTGTTGAGGAAGGTATCTGAACAGAGATTGGGACAGTGAAATAGGGCATTAGGTTCAGCAAGAGAGGAGCCAGCAACATGAGAGAGTTACAGGTCAAAGTCAGCATTGTCAAGAAGCCAATGGGCTTGATGATGATTGAGCTTCTGTGTAGATTTAAAGTAGGTCAGGTTTTTGTGATCCATAAAAACCTAAACAGGGGATGAGAAGTCAAGAAGATATTGCCTTTAGGCTTTCAAGATGTGGATGACAGTAAGTAATTCCTGGTTGTATATGTTATAGTTCTGCTTGGCAGTGAAGGATATTTGAGAGAGGTACAAACAGGAGTGTCAATCCCCATTTGCATCAATTTGAAGGAGAATGCCACCTGAAGTGTAAGCAAAGGTGTCAGTGACAATGGCAAAAGGGCAAGAGAGGTCTGGCATTTTCAAGATCAGTTGAGACAGGAAGATAGCCTTGAGAGAATCAAAGGCTTTCTGGGTGGTGGATAATCAAGACCAGACTATGGTCTTCTTGGTAAGGTCAAGCAAGGGATGGGCAATGGTGGAGTAGTTAGGGATAAACTGCCTGTGAAAGTTAGCAAAGTCAAGGAAGGAGCAAATTTCCTTGACTTTTGAGAGGACTGGCCATTGTGAAATGCCAGTGAGCTTAACAGGGTTCATGGCAAGTTCACTGGAATAAACAATTATCTCAAGGTATTTGACCTGGGAGATGAAGATTGAGTTTCACCATCTGTTAAAGGACATGGGAAGTTTATTCCTGATGGGTGTCAGCATCAGGGGATGAAATGAGGTCATCCATGTAAATAATGAGCCATCCTTTAGCAATCATGTCATGGAAGGAGTCATTCATGAACTGCTGAAACATGGCAGGTGAGTTGTTTAACCAAAAGAATATCACTGTTGGTTCAAAAAGCCCTTTATGGGTGATAAAGGTGGCTTTCCATTGATGTCCATCACAAATTTGGACAATGTTATATTTCCATCTAACATCAAACTTAGTAAAGAGCTTTGCATCATGGAGCTTATCCATGAGGTCAGAGATAAGGGGTAGAGGATAAGTGTCATGAACAGTATGTTTGTTCAACTTGGCAGGGGCAGAGCTTGCCATCCTTTTTCTTGACAAAGAAGAAGGATAAAACTTGGGGGAAGTTAGAAGGATGGATCTTTCCAGCACAGAGGTTCTCTTTGAGAAAGTCTTTTATAGCTTGATGTTCTGGGGAAGAGAGAGGGTGTACCTTACTGATCTTTGGGACAAATTTGTCCTTTAGATTGATCATGTGATCATAGAGATAAGAGAGCAGAAGACAGTTGAGGGTTTTGGGAGTGTTGGAGAAGACTGGAGAAAACTGGAAATATTCAGGGGGAAGCATGGTCTTGGGTTTGGCCTTTTTGGCCTTGATAGCCAACTCAGTGGAAGTAGTAAGTCTGGCTATGGTGATCTCAGGGAAATAAGCAGAGCAGCAATCTAAAATCCTGCTGAAATGGTGACTGTAGAGTGAATCATTGATAGATTGCTCAGGAGTGACATAGTCCAGATAGCAGACTAAGAGTTTATTGTGGGGGACAATGATGTTGTCAAGAAGTCCATCAAATCTAGGTTTATAAATGGAGTTGACATAATAGGTGGTTGTATCTTGAGTAAAGGAATCTGGAATGGTGAACATGTTTGCCATCCAGTTGATGATGGGGTTTGTGGCCTGAAGCCACAGGAATCCAAGAATAATGTTCTCCTTTTCAAAAGCTATGATCTAACAGAAAATCAGAAGAACCAAGTGTTTAATGTGAAGGAAAAGATCATATATCCTGGTAATTTTACCCTTCTTATTCTCAAAGTAATCCACATTTCAATTAACAATGGATTCTCAGAGTTTCATAATGGAAAGCTAGTGTTTCTTGATGAAGTCCCAGTCAATACAGTTGATCTGTGCTCTGCTATCAACAAGAGCATGAATGGCTATGACTTTCTTTGCATAAGACATGGGGGAAACTTGTACTGAAAAATGCATGGATTTCTTCAAGACAGATACAAGTACAGGCACACAAGATAGAGAAGGAGTACCTTGCATAGATGTTAAAACTTATCCCAACAAAAGAAGACTGTTAAAACCTATACCAGTATGGGTATACTTTTAACCAGTTCCTTTTTGAATGAAACCCTTGATGCTGAAGGAAGGTCATAACTCTGGAGGGCTCTGGAGGAATCTAGGAAGGGTTTCAATGATCAAACAGAACTCAGCTTTACCTATGTGGTATGCTCTTGCACTTTCTGGTATCCTGATTTACATAGATATCAGAGGTGGGTAAGAAGGCTGTCTCTATGCTCAACAGGGTAGGACAGGCAGAATAAGGAGAGTCAAGCCTAGTCATGGGGATGGGACCTTGCAACTTCTTCAAGAATATTGCTTGGCCTCAGAGATACTTCAGAGTAACCTGGAGGGTCAGAGTGAGCCCAAGGGCTCAAGTAGAGTGAGGATGAAGACAAGGGGGTATTTTTGTTGATATTCGTACTGAGGTACAAGATACAAAGCTATAGTACTTATACCTCAGAGAGGCAGAACTATCTAAGAGTGTAACAAAGTGAGACAGGTGTAACTCAGAAGCAAAGCAGATGTCTAAATATCTAAGAAACAAATGGAGATGTCAGAGATAACAATGTCCAATCATGTCAGACTGAAACTAAAGGGTGACAGAATAAAACAGGGGGAAGCAAGGAACAGAAACAGAACAGGAATATTAACAGTGATGGTAATGATAACTAAGAATGGGAATGGTAACAGAGTTATACTGGGATGGTCTGGAGATGAAGAAGTGAAACTAGGGTAGTACTTAACTGGAGCAGAGATAGACTAAAAATGGAAAGGGGTGGAGTGGGAGCAGAAGCCCAGGGGAGCATATAATACTAAGGGGCAGAAAGTGTACATGCATAGCTGGAGAAGACTGGAATGGTGATGGAGAGCTGGAGTTGCCTGGAGGGGAGTCAGAGGGCTAGAGTAGCTTACTAGGTATGAAGACCAATCATAAGCCAGGTTGGGATGGGGTCAGAATTGGGTCAAAGGTCCAGGATATGACAATAAAGGAGATATCCCATTCTAAAAACCCAATCCACTCACTGTTTTCTTTGGCTTTTCTTTTTTCAATTCCACTCTCACCACCCCATTATCTGATTCATCATCACTAACCTCCTCAATCTTTATCATCAGTTTTTCAGCAAGACTATCTTGATAAAAGGGGTTTCCTTGGTTGGAGTCAGAGAGGTGAAAAATGACAAGATGGGGCACTTGGTAATGGGGTATTTGGATTTGTGGCAGTGAAAACAGAGGTTGTTCTTGATACATCATTTCCATTCCATGTTAGTGAGTTTGCCAGGTCAGATCACATCAATATCCATAGCATTGGGATTTTTCTTGGATTTAGAGGGCATAGTCAATGATAAGGGGGCCTAAGTGAAAGCTCAGGGATTTCTGCAACATTATTTGACAAAGCAAGCATGTTCTAGGGTGCCATGAAAGTGGGTGGCTTTGTTATATTACTCTGTAATAGTTGTGGGAATGATATCCAGGTTATGGATATGTCAGGCAAGAAATGGGGCAAGTCCAGTTTTATAGTAGCTGATCAGAACATTCTAATCAGTAATTTTAGCCATGGTTTTGAAACTCAGCAATATATTCAGCTAATGAGGGAATTCACTCTCCCTTCTTCCCTTGTCTTATCTGCATGTTTGCCAACCAATGGATGGCAGTGTTTATGGTGTCCTGTTGTTGAAACATGTCTAGGAAGTCAAAAGAGAACTTTGAGAACTTTCCCATGGTAATGGTAGTGCCAGAGATACATTTCTTCCTGTAGGTGATGGCCCAGGATTGGGCAGGGCCCTTGGTCATAATTGAGAGGGCATAAGCAATCTTTTTCTTGTTAAAGTTGCAGACTGCACTATTGACAAAAAAATAAAACTGGATAGTATCCAGCCAAGTCTCAGCCTTAGATTAATTGCCATCAAAGTGTTCTGGGGCACTAAGACAAAGTTCAGTGGATTTTGTGAAAGAGGAGGAACCCAACATAGTGGAAATGATGGGGAATGATCTAGGGAGTTGAAAAGTGGATTGTTGATGAACAGAAGTAAAAGAAGGTGGAGTTGGGGCACAAGGGATCTGTAAAGAGAAAGACAATTCATGCACAAGGTCACAATCTTCTGCTAGTTCTTCTTTTAAAGAAACAAGGATATCTGCAAGTGTGTCTTCTGGCATGGAAGGGTATTCCAGAGGAGAGGGGTTTTCAGGCTCCAAAATGAACTCAAAAGGATCTGAGGTCAAAGTTCAAGATTTTCCCCAGAAAGAGTCAAATAGCAAAAATTGCTTGGAAGAAATGGTGGAAAGTAGACTACAGCAAAGGCAGCTGCAAGTAGATATGCTACTTCTTTTGTTATGCTAGGCCAAGGTAGGGACTAATGTAGATCTTGCTGGTAAAGACTAGAAGAGGCTCTATCAAGTGTAAGCCTCAAGATAAGTGGTAGGTAACAAACACAGGGTTGTGCTTCAATATCATATCCTGTATCTTTGACCCAGTTCTGACATAATCCCAACCTGGTTTATGACTGGTCTCTGTACCCAGTAAGCTAATCTAGTCCTCTGACTTCCCTCTAGGCAACTCTGGCCCTCCATTACCATTTTATTCCACATCAACTATGCATGTATGCTTTTTGTCTCCCATTCTTATACTCCCCCAGCCTCCACTCCTGCTTCACCTTACTCCATTCCTATTTCCATCTCTGTTCCAGTTAAGTACTACCTCAGTTCCATTTTGCCTTCTCTGAACTATTCTGGTATAACTCCATCACTGTTTCTACTCTCAGTTACTGTTACTATTATTGTTACTATTCCTGTTCTGTTTCTGTTCCTGTTTCCCCTCATTTCATCCTGTCACTCTTCAGTTTCAGTCTGACATGATTGAATATTGCCTTCCCTGACATCTCCATCCATTTCTTAGATATCTAGACATCTGCTTCACTTCTGAGTTTGCACCTGTCACATTTCACTACACTCCTAGATAATTCTGCCTCTCTGAGGTATAAGTACTGTAGTCCTATATCTTGTACCTTAGTACAAATATTAACATAAACACCCTCTTGTTATTGTCCTTACTCTAATTGAGCCCTTGGATTTACTCTGACCCTCCAGGTTACTGTAGAGCATCTCTGGGGCCAAGCAATATTCTTGAAGGAATTGTAAGGTCCCACTCCCATGACTAGGCTTGACTCTTCTTGTCCTGCCTGTTCCTCTTGTTGAGTGCTGAGACAGCCTTCTTCTTCACCTCTGATGTTTATGTAAATCAGAACACCAGAAAGTGCAAGAGTGCACCACATAAGGTAAAGCCAATTTCTGTCCAACCAATGAAACCCTTTCTGAAACCCTCCAGATGCCTCCAGACATCTCCAGAGTCTCTGGAGTTATGATCTTCTTTAAGGAAGAAGATTGATATATGTTTTTAATAGTTTATTTATACTCAGTATACATTTTAACACTCAAGCCAGATGCTAGAATGGCTAGACTTTAGACTAGAGATAGCTAGGACTGATAATGAGATGGATTCCAAGTACTAGGCACAAGGACTAGAAGCTATGTGAGAAATTGCAAGGTAAAAGTAGCATAAAGATGGAAGACATGAAGTAAGCTACTTTATGGTACACAGAATAAGGTTCAGGTGGAGATAACTATGTAATCATGCTAATGAATGATGAGTAAGGTATCCATATAGAAATGGATGAAAAATGATGGAATAATTATAAGTCAGCTGATTAAGAGATAAAATACCTGGGCAAAGGGTATAACAAAAGAGTGGCCTAGACTGGGCTAGGGCATGAGAAGAGCAGAAGTCTAAAGAGAAATATGAACAATAAAGCACACAAGGTACATGAAGAGAAAAAGCTAAAACATGAGAAAACAAAACAAAACAAAACAAAAGAGAAAATGTAACAGTTCTCTAAGCCTCTAGGTTCAAAGGCTTTACTCATTGTTTCAGCACACATCAAGGAGTTTCCAGTCATAAGATCAGTTAATGTGAAGAACACATTTCACAGCAGTCTGGCCTAGCTGGCTAAGTCTACAAAATAAGATCAAGACCCACTTTTAGATTGAAGCACTGGCACATAAGGCTTTATAGAAACTTACATGGCTTCAAGATCAGGTGAATAACTGTTATATCCTGTGTTACCTCTGTCCTTTCCAGAACAACTCCAGATACTTGTATTCTTACAAGCTATATCTTATCTAGCATTCCTTTATCCTCTGTCTCTGTTTTTATTTAGTGCTACTTATGATTCATATATATCTAACTTGGTCCCTTCCATTATTACTCTATTACTACTCCACTTTATTTTCTAATTCATATCTTAGCTCCATTCTTCAGATCTTACTGACAGGTCTCAGTCTTACCTTGATATATCTATTTCTACTTGATATCTTGTCTTACTTGACATTTTTCTTTATTCCTTATGTCATCTGTCATTCACTTCTGAGACAACTCCTGTCTCACCTCCATGTCTCCTTAGATAATCTGCCCCCTCTGTAGTATATAAGTTAAGCTACTTCATCTGTAATACCTTAGTTTGAATATCAACCAGAACTTGATAATCAAAACTCAATGCTCTCATCTCCTAATCATAACTTAACATTGTTTCCCTCTGCTTTAATTCTTACAACTTTACTCTGACCCTCTAACCCCTTCTTTAACCCCTTCTTAAATTGGAACACTGTCATATCCTATATCTCTGATCTAATTTCAACCCAGCTTACAACTGATCCTTGTACCCAGTAAGCCAATCTAGCCCTCTGACTCCCCTTCAGGCAACTCTGGCCCTCTGCTACCATTCCATTCCATTCCAGCTATGCTTGTACACTTTTCACCTCTCTGCCTCTCCATTAGTATATGCTCCCCTGGCCCTCCACTCCCACTCTGCCATATTCTGTTTCTTATTCTATCTCTGTTCCCAGTTAAGTACTACCTTAGTTTCACTTTATCATCTCTGGCCCACTCTGCTATAACTCTGTACCTAGTTCTGCTCTCAGTTAATGTTACTATTCCTGTTCCCATTCCTGTTCCTTGTTTTTCCTTGCTTCTGCCTGTCAACATTCAGTTTCAGTCTGACATGATTGGACATTGTCTTCTTTATTTGTTTCTTAGATACTTAGAAATCTGCTTTGCTTCTGAGTTTGCACCTGTCTCACTTTGCTATACTCTTAGATAGTTCTGCCTCTCTGAGGTATAAGTACTGTAGTCCTGTATCTTGTACCTGAGTTGAATATTACCATAAACATTCTTGTCTTGTTATTATTCTTACTCTAGTTGAGCTACCCAGCTTACCCTTTGATTCTCCAGAGTACTCTGAAGGACCTCCAGGGCTGAATGAGATCCTTGAAGGAATTATAAGGCTCTACTCTTCTAACTAGGCTTGACTCTCCTTGTCTTGCCTAGTTTCCACACATCAAGTATCAAAAACACCCTTCTCTCCATGATTAATCCCTTTGTAAATTAAAACACTGTGAAGTGCAAGGGCACATTACATAAGGTGAAGCCAAGTCCTTTCCAACCAGCACAATCTATCTTGACCCTTTGCCAGAGACATCCAGACCTTTCAGAAATCTCTGGAGTTTAAGCCTAGATTATGCTGGTATAACAAGAAGAGTATAAGCTTTTCACAGTTTATGCTGGTTTTAACAGTATATTCATACTCACACTTGCACTCCTATATCACTATGTCACATAAGGATCAGCTTAGACTGTATTTTAACCTCTGACTCCAACCTACCTGCACTGTCTGTGCATATAAGAGTAACCCCTTAAAATATTCAGAACTTCTGAGTGTTTCTGGAATCTAGACCAATCTCTCATGCTAACTATCTGATTATGACCATCCATGACCCCATTATAACTCTGTGCTCTTCTGGGCACCTCAAACACTCAAGTTAGCCTATCTGTCTTATGGTGCAGGTCCCTTACCACTTCCAACCTTCTAAGCCTCTCCAAGCCACTCTGACTTTCCATGACATCAGTTACTGGCCCCAGTTGCTTGAGATACATGCACCTAGGTTCAACCTCTGACTCCTGACCCTGGAATTTCTCTGTTTGCTACTCCAGGCTCTCCAGAGCAGCTGTAACTCTTCTTTATCATATAGCATCACCAGTTCTTATGGATCCTCAAATGCAGTTTAGATTATGGTTGCCTATCCATGAGCACCACTCTCTTCTGTTTTCTCATTCCTTTCCAGCAACTAACCCTGACCCTCTGACACTTTGTTGTTATCTGATAATTCACAACAGAAAACCACTTCATGTCACTTCAGACCATTTCTGACCACCTTCTTATGCTTAAACCTTGCTATTGCAGTCTAAGCATCCCCCTAGCCATTTTATGGCCTCTTTCTTGACAAGTAACTCAAGAATTATCAATAGGCTGTCATTACCCTCTCATGTCTGTTCTCTACTCCTGAGTGATCCATTTCTGGCCATTAGTCCTAGTCTTTTGAGACCTTGTTTCCTAAGCATGACAAGTCTACTAAATCTAAATCCCTTGTCTCTCTAACCTCCAACACTACACCTCCATGCACTTTCAATCATTATGAGCCCTGTTGGGTTCCTAGCTTTGCTTAGGATTTAAAAGCCCAATACTCTGACCCCCTTCTGTCTAATTCCACTTCTTTCTGAAGCCTCTCCTTTTCCTTCATTTTTATCTCTTATGCTCAAGCTATTGGACCCCAACACACTCTACAAAGACTGTTGGATTCACTCTGTCAATGCTTAGCATCACCCTCTGCTGAATGGTTTGTGTTCACTGATTCTAGAATACCAC
The DNA here is from genome assembly GCA_038089275.1 of Pulveroboletus cf. rosaemariae. NCBI lineage: Eukaryota > Fungi > Basidiomycota > Agaricomycetes > Boletales > Boletaceae > Pulveroboletus > Pulveroboletus cf. rosaemariae. The sequence continues at coordinate 27,708 of JBBPKN010000367.1, forward strand.
TAACTCACTCACTGTGGTCTGTTAACCCCAGGTATTGAGTAGTATCTTGTCTGTTCACTGGATAACACATGCCAGCACCTCATATACCCTCCATAGCTCCACACCATTCTGGTTTCAGCTAACTCTGACCCTAAACCACAGCTTTTTCATTATTATCTGGTAGTTATGACTCCATCACCTAAGTGCACAGTAGTCTCTGCATTGCTCTGCCCTCTGTAGCAGGCCAGTTTCATCTGTTAATACACTTATGAGGAAAACACCTCTGTCCACCTCCAACCTTTTTCAAACTTGTAGCATTTGACCCTTTGTTCTTCTTCACCCCCTTGTCTACCCACCACCTGTTTAGATGGCCTGGGTTTGTCCAGATAATGGAGGTGGAACTCCTCCACAATCTCCAGGATGTGCCCTAATTCAGTAGTGAGGAGCCATGAGGTCTTCTTGTCAGTACCCTCATAATCTGACCACTTAATCAAATATAGCAATTTGCAGTTTCTTCACCTACAGTCTATCTTTGAGTCTAGAATTTTGGAGATCTCAAACTCCAGTTCACCATCAATCTTAACTGGTGATGGGGGTAGTTGCACATGATTGGGAATCACATTGAGAACAGAGGATTCAAGTTGAGAGACATAAAAGATCAGATGAACAGACTTCATGTTCTCCAGAAGGTGAAGTGTGAAGGACAGTGAGCCTACCTGAGCAATAATGGAATAAGGACCTAGGTTCTTTTCAGTGAGTTTCTTGGATGGCCATGTAGTCCTAAAGTACTTAGCCTTGACAAATACCTGGTCATCTACTTTAAAGTCTGGTGCCAGAGATTGTTAGGCATCTGCAGATCCTTGGAATCTGACTTGGGCAGCAGCTATTTCCTCACAAAGGAAGGCATGGAGTGAGTTGAGATCAATGGCATATTCTTGAGCTTAGTTAGAGATGAGGTCATATTCTGGGTAAATAGAGATGTTTGGATGGTAATCCTTGTTAGCAAAGAAAGGGAAAACACCTGTGGTAGCATTAGAGGCATTGTTATAAGCAAACTCCATGTGGGGCAGGAGTTCAGACCAGTTGTCCTGCTGATAGTTGCAATAAATACATAGATACTGCTCCAGGGTTTGGTTTATTCACTTAGTTTAACCATTACCTTCTGGATGATACCCAGAGGTAAAGTGGAGGTGGATGTTGAGGGCTTGATTCAGGGAATGGAAGAAATGGGAAACAAACTCAGAACCATGATTGAAGGTGATGTGGAAGAAAACTCCATGTTTGCAGAAAATATGGAGTAAGAAGAGTTTAGCAAGCTTAGGGGAGGTCACCTTATCATCTGTAGAGATGAAGACACACTGCTTTGATAGATGATCTACAACAATGAGGATGGCAGAGTGACTGGAGGAAGCTGGGAGTTGTTTGGTGAAATCCATAGAGATGGAATTCCATGGCTTTCCTGGAATAGAGAGCTGCTTGAGGAAACCATAGGGTTTGTGACAGGGTACCTTGGCATAGGTGCAAGCTGTACATGAAAAAACATACTCTTTGACAAATACTTGAATGCCAGGCCAGGTATATTCATGGCAGATGAGCTCCAGTGTCTGATTCTGTCTGAAGTGTCCAGAAAAGGGATGGTCATGCTTGTATTGGAGTACCCAGAGGCAGAGGTTAGAGGCATTGGGGATATAAATGTGGTTGTCCAGATACAAGAAGCCTTCTGGGTCTTTAAATAAATGAGAGTCAGGTGAGAGGGTGCTGGACAAGTGAGTAAAGGTGGTGGAACCAGAAGGGAGTGCCAAAAGAATGTCATGATGGAGGGTTTCAAGGTCAAAGAGGGAAGTGGACCAGAAAATCAGAGATGCTAGGGAGGAAGCCTGAAGAGATGCAGTGAGTTGCTCCTGCATGAACATAGGATGGAAGTTGTGTGGATTGACATGGGCATAGTTGGCATTTCCCTCTTTGGAATAGATATTCCAAAATCTAGTTAAAGTGTTAGATTTAGCACCTAAATGACCAGGGTGAAAATAAATGGTTAGATGGAACTGGGAGAGGAATTCTGACCACTGGGCTTGCCAGCAGGTCAGAAGTTTAGACATAGTGAAGTATTCCAGGTTCTTGTAATCAGTAATGATATCCACTGGAGTACTGGAATCTTTGAGGTAATAATGCCAGATCTTAAATACAGTGAAAATGGCCAGAAGCTTCTTATCATGGGTATCATAGTTAAGTTCTGGCATGGTAAGAGTACATGAATAGAAAGCAACAGGGCAGACCTCATTGTCTGGACACTGAAGTGAAAGGATTCCAGCAATCATGTAGTTGAAAGCATCAGTTTCAATAATAAGAAGAGCATCAGGGACTGTTAAAACTTATTTGAGTAGGAATATGCTGTTAAAACCAGTATGAATATACTGTTAAAACCAGTTCTTTTCTGAATGAAACCCTTGATGCTAAAGGAAGGTCATAACTCTGGAGGGCTCCAGAGGGCTCTGGAGGAATCTAGAAAGGGTTTCATTAATCAAACAGGACTCAGTTTCACCTTATGTGGTGCACCCTTGCACTTTCCAGTGTCCTGATTTACATAGATATTGGAGGTAGGGAAAAGGACTGTCTTGGTGCTCAACAGGAGGAACAGGCAGGACAAGAAGAGTCAAGCCTAGTCATGGGAGTGGGACCTTACAACTCCTTCAAGGATATTGCTTGGTCCCAGAGGTTCTCTGAAGTAATCCAGAAGGTCAGAGTAAGCCCAATGGCTTGAGTAGAGTGAGAACAAAGACAAGGGGGTGTTTATGTTGATATTCATACTCAGGTACAAGATACAAAACTACAGTACTTATACCTTAGAGAGGTAGAATTATCTAGGAGTGTAGTAAAGTAAGACAGATGCAAACTCAGAAGTGAAGCAGATGTCTAAATATCTAAGAAACAAATGAAGATGTTAGGAAAGACAATGTTCAATCATGTCAGACTGAAACTAAAGGGTGACAGGATGAAACAAGGGAAAGCAAGGAACAGGAATGGAACAAGAATAGTAACAATAATGGTAATTGATAACTGAGAGCAGGAAAGGTAATGGAGTTATACTGGGACAGTCTGAAGACAATGAAATGGTACTAAGGTGGTACTTAACTGGAGCAGAGATAGACTGAAAACAGAATAGGGTGGAGTGGGAGTGGAGGGCTGGGAGAGTATATACTAATGGAGGGGCAGGAAGCATATATGCATAGCTGGTGTGGACTGGAATGGTGATGAAGGGCCAGAGTTGCCTGAAGGGGAGTCAGAGGGCTAGAGTAGCTTACTAGGTACAAGAACCAATTATAAGCCAGGTCAGGATGGGGTCAGAATTGGGTTGGAGGTATAGAATATGACAGGAACCCAATGGATCAGAATAGGAGCAGAAGTAAAAGCATCCTTGAGATGCTGGAAAGCAGCATGACAAGAAGCATTAAAATCCCAACAAGCTGATTCACAGGTAAGGCAAGTTAGGGGAATAATAATGTCAGAGTAGCCCCAGATGAAGCAGTGGTAGAAATTAGCAAAACCAAAAAAAGACTGGATGTCCTGAACTTTGCAAGGCTTGGGCCAATTCAGAATGGATTGAATCTTTTCAGGGAACATAGTGAGCCCTAAAGAGGAGAGCTGGTATCCAAGATACTTAGTTAAATTAGCATAAAATTCACATTTCTTGGATTTGGCAAAGAGGCCATGTTTCTGGAGGCAGCAAAGGACTTCATAGACATGCTGTCATATCCCATACCTCCAACCTAACTTCAATCCCATCCTAACCTGGCTTACAACTGGTCCTTATACCCAGTAAGCTACTCTAGCCCTCTGACTTCCCTCTAGGCAACCCTGGCCCTCTATTACCATCCCAGTCTGCACCAGCTATGCATGTATGCTTCCTGCCCCTCTGTCAGTATATACTCCCCCAGCCCTCTGCTCCCACTTCACCCTATTCTGTTTTCAGTCTATCTCTATCCCAGTGAAGTACTACCTTAGTTTCATTTTGTCATCTCTGGACCATCCTGGTATAACTCCATTACTGTTCCTGCTTTCAGTTACTGTTATTATTATTGTCACTATTCCTGTTCCATTCCTGTTCCTTGCTTTTCCTTGTTTCATCCTGTCACCCTTCAGTTTCAGTCTGACATGATTGAACATTGTCCTCCCTAACATCTCCATTTGTTTCTTAGATATTTAGACATCTGCTTCACTTCTGAGTTTGCACCTGTCTCACTTTACTACACTTCTAGATAGTTCTGCCTCTCTGAGATATAAGTACTGTAGTTTTGTATCTTGTATCTTAGTAGGAATATCAACATAAACACCCTCTTGTCTTTGTTCTCACTCTGCTTGAGCCCTTGAGCTCACTTTAACCCTCCAGATTACTCCAGTGAACCTCTGGGACCAAGCAATATCCTTGAAGGAGTTGTAAGATCCCACCTCCATGACTAGGCTTGACTCTCCTTATCCTGCCTGTTCCTTCTGTTGAGCACCAAGACAGTCCTTTTTTCTATCTCTAACATTTATGTAAATCAAAACATTGGAAAGTACAAGGGCACACCATATAATGTGAAGCCAAGTCCTGTTCAATCAACAAAACTCTTTCTAGATTCCTCCAAAGCCCTCTGGAGCCCTCCAGAGTTATGACCTTTCTTTAGCATCAAGGGTTTCATTCAGAAAAGAACTGGTTTTAACAGTATATTCATACTGGTATAAGTTTTAACAGTAAATTCCTACTCTCACTTGCACTTTTTTAACCCTTTACTTCATGATCAGCCTCTACTGTCTTTCAATACTTAGCTTCAAATCACTTGCAGGCTTGGCATACTCACAGGTAATCCCTCCAAGACCTCCAGAACTTCAACCCATTTCTTGCACCATCTGTCAGGATATAACTCCCAATGACACCATTATGACCTCACACTTTTCTGGGCATTTGATTCCTAAGTTGATCTAGTCTTCACATGATGCAAGCCCCTTACTGCCCCTGACCTTCTGAGTCACTCTAAGCCACTCCAACATTCTATGATGTCAGTCACTGGCCCCAGTTGCTCAAGATATATGTGCCTAAATTCAACTTCTGACTCCTAACCCTGGCATTTTCCTATTCCTGACTCCAGGCTTTCTAGAGCAGCTGTGACTCTCTACTATCATACAGCATCACTAGTCCTCATGAATCCTTGAATGCAGCTTAGGTTATAGTTCCCTACCCATGAGCACTACTCTCTTTATTTTTCCTGTTATTTTCCAGCAGCTGACTTCAGTTTTCTGATACTTTGTTGTCATCTGGTAATTCTCAACAGAAAACCACTCCATGTCACTCTGAACCATTTCAACCAACTTCTCATGCCTAGATCTAGCCATCACAGTCTAAGCATTCTCTAGCTGTTTTCCAGTCCCTTCCTTAACAAGTTACTCCAGGATTATTAATAGGCAGTTATCAACCTCTTGCATCTGTTCTCTACTTTGAGGCAATTCATTTCTGGCCATTGATCCTAGCCTTTTGAGATCCAGCCTCTCAAGTATAATAAGTCTATTAAATATGTACTCTTTATCTCTCCAACCTCCAGCACCACACTTCTGTGTACTTCCAATTATTACAACCCCCATGTTATGAATATAACATTCACTAGCAGAAGAGTCACATGACAAGCACATGACCATGAGACTTTATTGCCAAAACAAGATAAACCCTAGGATATGGTTAAGTTATTCAGAGTATTCTCTTGAGTTTAGGCACAGCTTAGGGTTGGATCTAGCATCTCAGATAATAGATGCATCTCCTGATCTTATCTCCGATGAATCTGGATCTCAATCTAGATAAGGGTCAGATCTGATTATGGCAAATCTCTAGATAGAATCTTCTCAGCCTCATGATAGAGGGTATGGTTTAATCTCTGCTTACCTTAGACCCTTACCTTCTATTCCACACTGCCTCTCCATTCTACATCCCTTATCTGCATGGTCCATTTGTCATAATCTCAGTAAGCATGCCCTATGCCCTACTTTCTTATTTAGTATTGTACTGAAGAGACTAGGTGGTCTGTATGCTTTTAACTATAGTATAAATAGCAGATAGTTCCTTGGTTAAGGCTCCCCAGCCTTAATTACTTTGTTATACTCATACCAAAACAGTATCTCCTTCAATATAGTTTTTTCTCTCCTAACTAGTGAGATGGCTCCTCAGATCTTGCTACCCTGAGTCCATACATTGTTTCACACTCTATTCAATCTGAATCCAACAATGAAACTAACACACCTCATCAAGGCAGACCATTTAGGGTTAGGACAGGTCATTCAGAGATCAATACCATAATACCCCATTGGGTATCTTATTCTATTTAGAATTTGGGAGCCCCAACACTCCAACCCTTTTCTGCCCACTTCTGCTTTTTTTCAACACTTCTCCATCTCTGTTAATTTTGCCTCTTCTGCTCAAGCTATCAGATCTCCACACACCTTACAAAGACTGTTGGATTTACTCTGTCAATGCCTAGCATCACCCTCTGCTGGATGGTTTATGTTCACTGATTCTAAAATACCACTAACTCACCCACTGTGGTTTGTTGACCCTGGGTATTGAGTAGTATCTTGTCTGTTCACTGGATAACACATGCCAGCATCTTATGCACCCCCTGTAACTCTGTACCACTCTGATCTTAGCTAACTTTGATCTTGAACCACAGTTTTTTATCATTATCTGGTAGTTATAACTCCATTGCCTAAGTGCACATGAAATGCAACAACTGATGCATTAACCTAGATACACCTAAACCTTGGTGTGTGCTAACTAATCCTGAGTAGTGACTTTGAGCTAGAGTTACAATAACTAGGCAAGAGTAATAAAGAGAAATAAAAGCCAAGGAACTTTAAGAACTGAAAGGCTCAAGTGCACAAGACTGGGAAAATCCAGACTTGAGCAGACCTTCTTTTATATTGCTACAGTATGTGCACAGACCATGTAAATGGTGTTGGCCCTAAACAATGTACAGTAAGCAGACCAATGGCAAAAGAAGAGCAGGAACCTTAGAAATACAGCAGATGAACATGAGTTATAATAGTAGAGTCTAGAGTGCTCTAGACTTGTAACATGTGAAGAGGTAAAATGTGAAAAGGTGAAGGTGTGACAATGTGAAAGATGTGAAATAGTCATGTGATGTGACAATGTGAAGAGCTACAGTAGTGAGAAGAAAATACCAAAGAAGAAAATTTTGAAAAAATGCATTATAACAGTGCAGTCATTTCTGCATTGCTCTGCTCTCTGTAGTAGGCCAGTTTTGTCTGTTGATATGCCTACCAGGAAGACACCTCCATCCACCTCCAACCTTCTCCAAACTTGGAGCATTTGACTCTTTATTCTTCTTTGCCTGTGATATCCCTGCCATCTGTTTTCTTATCCTTGCAGCTAAGGTATACCCACCTTGCTGACCAACCAGGCTTCAGAAGCACCACCCCTCTCCCTCTGCACTCCAACATGCTCCCCACATTTCATCTCACATGCCAAAAAGTCTCTTGCCCTTTCCAGGCATCTCTGTCCCTTTCTGTCTCTTCAGAAAGCTCACATTTCCATTATAACTGCACTGTGATTACTCTTTCTTTTCCTACTTGCAGTTGTTTGAGCTTTGTTTCTGTTTACTATGGGTCCCTGCTTGGATTTCCTCTGTATGGTGCTACATTGTTTTATACACCACCTCTCTATAACCTCTGTGCCATTGGCACTCTCTGTTCTCTTCTGAGAAACCTATTTCATGGAATTATCTCTGCATCTCCCCATTCTCTCTGGCTCTTGCCCAGGAAATCCTTGCTCTTCAGGCATTGTTTCCCAATGACTCCACTCCTGCACACAGGTATTTCCTTATTTTTCTGTATGTTGTCTTGGAACCTGTCCTTCTGTTTCCCTGGGTCTTCTTTTTCCTGGAAGACATTCTGCTCTTCTGCATCTTCTGGAAATCCTACTTCTTTCCCCTGAATGTTCTGTCTCTGGAGATGCTTTTGCTCTTCTGCATCCCCTGAAACTGCTGCTCATTTCTTCAGAATCTCCTCTGAACCCCTCTGTTGTTATGCCCTGGGAATTCCTTGGTTTTCCAGCCTTGTTCTGACAACTCTGTTACTTTTTGCCTTTAGTTCCCATTCCTTCTAATCTGTTATCCTGGAACCTGTCCTTTCATTTTCCCTGGGTTTTCCTTCTCCTTTGGGGATATTTCTGCTTTTCCTACATCCCCTGGGAACTCCCCATTTCTGTGTCCATCCCTTTGGTTGGCCTTTCTTTCTGGCCTTCCTCCTATCTTTCTGGATACTTCCAGATATCTTCTGCTTTACACCTTGTGCTACCTCTGGCCCCTTTGTTTCCTGTCTCATAGTCAACAATGGAACATTGACCTTGAGGAGGGGATAGCATCTAATGACCACACTAGTAACCACTAATTGCACCTAGCAATCTGCAACCTACCAGTCATCTAGCACTCTTGCCCTTCCCTCAGTTCCATTGCTTGCCCCTCCAACCTCCCTCTGTTTCCTCTCTGGTGTCTTCCACTGCAGTGCCCAGGCTACCTGGTCAACTGTCTACCTCTTCATGCAATGACCAGATGTGCTCTGTGCTGATTGCCCCTCCAACCACCCTTACCACTCATGCAGTAACTAACCCCTACCTATGTCAACTGCATTCATTCCTGATTGTTTCCAATCATCTCCATCCCTCTCCCAAGTAGCTCATTTCCCTCCCCTTGCTGCAACACATGAATGATATGCAATTCAGTCAGGCATACATAATCATTTGTGGTATATAGAAGGTGAGACCAGCAAGCAACCCTTAGCAGAACATTCACTTCTCCAGGTCCTCTCTGACCACCACTCCACCATCCTCCTGCTCAGCCTCAGCCTCAAGATCAATAGGAATGACCCTTGGTCCCCTGCCACAATATATCCAGCCCAATGACCTTTTACCAGCCTGATCTGGACTAGGTTACAAAGGAGCTTATTCTGCTCCTTTATCTCTTGGCAAAGGCAACCACCAACCTCTCAAATGGCATCCACAACCAGGCAGTCCCCACAGGCTCTGACCCCCCACCTTTCCCAACTGCTAAACCCCTGGATTGTATCCACTTCACTTCTCTGGCAACTCTTCCTGTGCTTCCAGTTCCAGACCCCTGTCCTTCTGATGATCACATGTTTGGCCTGCATTAGGCCCACCCCATCAAGGGAATGAGGAGCTAGTTGTTTGTCAGATCAGTATTGAAGCTTGCCAAATAAGAACATCAAAAATAGGATATATCTTCAATATTTCTACCCCTATCTGCTTTATTAGAATCTGATCCAACTCTGATTTAGCTCCAACCCCTAGCCACACAATGAACTGTCTTGCTGGCAATCAGCATGTTTCAGTTCCCTTTAGAGATTTAAAAAAAAAAAACCTTCCTCAACTCCATTTCTTCTTTACCCTAGATCTGATCTTTCCAACATTTGTTTTGAATTCTTCATTTAACTATCAGATTCTAATCTCATCCCTCTGGGGAATTCAGTTATTTCTTCCATTTCTTTCTTGGTTGTCCTTTTGTTCTCCTTATTGTCCTATGACCACCCAAGATACCACTTGCCTGGTTATAAGATTTCCTCTTGACAGGTTATTACAATTTGTAAAAACCTTACTTTCTGGACTTACTCTGCATTTGCTCCAAACTTGTTTACTCAAGGCTCAAAGCCTTCACTTCAGTAGTCATTGATGCCCCTTTTTATATTCTAATTCTCAGCCCCCAAGTCATTCTGAATCTCAACCTCTGTTATGAAGACAAATTAGAGTAACTACTACTCTACTCTAGTATCATTATATCTTCATTGTCTTCTCTTTCTGCTCCTTCCCAGACCTCTGTCCTGAGTTCCACCATCTCTCCCACCACCTCTTTCTCTTCACCATCCTCTAGCCCACTCTCCACATCCTCTCTGCTTACCCTTTACATAGGATTGAGGATATTGACCAGCCATACTAGCAGCTGGTTTTTCCTCCTCATCTCCCACACCATTTAGCCCTCCACCTCCTGTATGGTTGCCACCAGCAGGCAACAGCCCTTGACCATCTGCTTGGTGCTGCCTTCTGCTCCTTCTGAGCAAGTCCTCTTTTTGGGCTGCTTCTCCTCTGCATCCCTCTGTTGCCATTTCCACACTGGCTTCTTCTTTCCTGGGTATTTACACCTCACCTTGGCCTCTTGGCAGGCCAAGCATAATGTGGACTTTCCCATGTCCACTGTTACAAATGAACAGTTTGGATGCACAAGAGTCACATGACAAGCATGTGACCATGAGACTCCTATGCCAGATTAAGCCAAACCCTAGGCTATGGTTAGTCTTATTCAGAGCTTATTATTTAGTCTGCATTGCTGAGGGCAACAAGTGGAAAACCTCCTTCTATATGCACTATGGCTTATATGAGTGGCTCATCATGCCATTTGAGCTTATAAATGTCCCTGTGGCTTTCCAGTGGTTTATCATTTCTATCTTCACCAATCTTCTTGATGTTTCTGGAATCATTTATTTGGATGATATTCTAATTTTCTCTGCTGACCAAACATTCCATACTGGGCATGTGTTAAAACTTATACCAGTATGAATATACTGTTAAAACCAGTTCTTTTCTGAATGAAACCCTTGATGCTGAAGAAAGGTTATAACTTCAGAGGGCTCTGGAGGAATTTAGAAAGAGTTTTGTTGATCAAATGGAACTTGGCTTTACCTTATGTGGTGCACCCTTGCACTTTCCAATGTCCTGATTTACATAGATATCAGAGATGGAAAAGAGGACTATCTCAGTGCTCAACAGGAGGGACAGGCAGGATGAGAAGAGTCAAGCCTAGTCATGGGGGTGGGACCTTATAACTCCTTCAAGGATATTGCTTGGTCCTGGAGGTTCTCCAGAGTAACCTGGAGGGTCAGAGTAAGCCCAAAGGCTTAAGCAGAGTGAGGACAAAGACAAGGGGGTATTTATGTTGATATTCATACTAAGGTACAAGATACAAAACTACAGTACTTATACCTCAGAGAGGCAGAACTATCTAGGAGTGTAGTGAAGTGAGACAGGTGCAAACTCAGAAGCAAAGCAGATGTCTAAATATCTAAGAAATGAATGAAGATGTCAGGAAAGACAATATTCAATTATATCAGACTGAAACTGAAGGGTAACAGAATGAAACAAGGGAAAGCAAGGAATAGGAATGGAACAGGAATAGTGACAATAATGGTAACAGTAACTGAGAGCAGGAACAGTAATGGAGTTATACCAGGACAGTCTGGAGATGATGAAATGGAACTAAGGTAGTACTTCACTGGAACAGAGATAGATTAAAAACAGAATAGGGTGGAGTGAAAGCAGAGGGCTGGGTGAGTGTATATCAACAGAGGGGTGGAAAGTATACATGCATAGCTGGTGCAGACTGGGATGGTAACAGAGGGCCAGGTTTGCCTGGAGGGAAGTCAGAGGACTAGAGTAGCTTACTGGATATGAGGACCAGTCATAAGTCAGGTTGGAATGGGGTCAGAATTAGGTCAGAGGTATGGGATATGACAGTATTCCCCCCTTAGGCCTGAACCCTTGAAGGCTGTTGGCCTGGAGTATAGAGAGTACAGACATGTGATCTGAGGTAGCATGGTAATGGGCACATGATCATGCATTTAGTAACATCAGGGGTAGAGCAGAGGGTTGTGGAGGTGACAAGCATGTGACCTTGTTTAGTGACAACAGGGTGAAAGAGTGGAGTTTCTCAGCTTGCTCATGAATAAAAATGGGGACTTCATAGTAGCTTATCCTTTCTTCATTACAACAACATGGCTGCATTCAATGACATTGTAACCTGGGCTAAAGAATGCATCACAGAATATGCCAATGATGATGAGGCATTGAGTAATGCCAAATATGCCAAGCACAAGAGGCATGTGAAGGCAAGGAAAGAGGAGAAATGGAGGAGGGTGGAAGAGGCCCAGAAGATAATGGAGAAGGCTGCCTAAAGGCAGGCCAAGGAGGCTGAGAGGGCCCAGCAGGTGACAGAGGCAGCCATCCAAGAAAAGGTAAGTACCATGGTTATTCACCTGAGAGCAGGACAACTGAAGGCCATCAGGCAGCATGAGTACAGGCCCAAGTGGGGCCCAGCAGTGACAAGGGAAAGCAGAGGGTGGAGGAGGCACTGGCATGTCAGAGGTGCAAAAATAGGGGAGTGGAGTGCAAGGTGGGTGTTACAGTGGTAATTTGGCATACTGTGCAGATGAGCTATAAACCTAACCCAGTATGGCCTTGGGGTTGTGCCAGTGTTGATGTCAGTATTAATATGAAGAATGGATGGTAGAATGATATAGGCCTGTCACTATAGGTGAACCAGGACTTAGAAAGGGAAGATACTCAGGGTAGCTAAGCCTGAGGAGCTGGGTCCAAACACTAGCTTGTCTATTAAATGCCTAGATGGCTAAACAAATGAAGTGCTCAAAGCTGGGGAGCTAAGAGCTACATGGGCAGCCTATTTATACTATCTAGAGTGGTGCACAGACCACCAAGCCTGTCTGGGATAAATACTAATATGGAAACTGGGCATAGGGCAAGGGTAAAGGGTATAACTAAGAGACCATGTGTATCAAGGGTCTAAATGGAAGAGAAGTAATAGAATAGAAGAAAAGACTTTAGAGTCAATGAATATGAAGGCAGCATCTTACCCTTGAGGCTGAGGAGATCCAATCTGGATCTCTGCCACAGATCAGATCCATCAATCTAGATCTAGATATAAGATCCAAGATCAGATGTCATCTAGATTAGATTGAAAGATACCATTATCTGAGATCTGCTGCTAATCCTGTGCTAATTCTTTAGTCAAGGTATACATGCTGAATGTCAAGTTTAATATAGATAATTGCATGGCTCAGAGCATCAAGGAGAACAGAGATGCATGGAAAGAGGTAGCAGTCTTTTTTTGTGATCTTGTTAAGTCCTCAGAAATCTATACACAACTGGAGATATCTGTCCTTCTTCAGATAAAGAGGACAGGGGCAGCATAAGCAGATAATGAGAGGCAGATGAATCCCATAGAGATGTGTTCATCTAAGAAGGTTCTGAGTGCTTCAAGCTCAAAGGGTAAAAGGAAGTAGGTGGTGCTGATAGGCAGGGAGATGCCTTTTTTCAAATCAATCTTTAAGTCAAACTTGCAATGGGAAGCAAGGGTAGAAGCCTTGCTTTTGCTAAACACATTGACAAAGTCACAGTATTCCTGAGGAATAATGGAAAGGTCAGCTAGAGGAGGGGCAACAGAAGCAGAATGGAAAAGACTTTCCAGGAGTTGAAGTTGCAGACAAAATGGAACTGAGCCATTAAGGCTATAGGCACATGCAATTGCTGATGAGCTGAGTAGCTCAATCAACAGAGGTCTGGGATCAGAGGAACATAGTGAATTAGGTTCAGAGTTAGTGGGGGTCAGAGAGATCAGAAGCTATGGAGGTAAGCTCAGGGGTGTTGGCATGTTTGATTCAGATGATCAGAATAAGATATAACCTGATACCCAGTTAATCAACAGATTGTGGCAGGCAAGCTAGTTGTGTCCTAAAACAAGAGAACTAGATCCATTCAATAGAGTGACATAAAATGTCATTGGAGTAATATCACTGGTTTCAAAGCAAATAAAAAAATCAATAGCATTTATAATTATAGAATTAGAAGTGCCATCAAAAGGTCAGAGCTGCAATGGAGGAATGAAATAGGTTGGAAGATTGTAAGTACTGACTAACTTGGTGTCTATGAAGCAATCTAAAGAACCAGAGTCAATCAGGGTAAAAAACAAAGGAATTTCATGAGAAATAAGGGTGACAAGAGGCATAAGTGATGCATTATCTAAAAGAATGGATATGTTAAGTCTAACCTCCAGCCCATGTGGAGTCATGGAGGCTGCAGGCCATTTTTTCACCTCTAAGGCAGAGGCCCCCAGTTTGGTTTTCAAAGCAGATGTCTTTGCAGCACAAGCTTTGGATGCCTTGGAGGAAGACTTGGGGCAATCCTTTTCTATGTGCCCAGTGATACCATAGAGAAACAGAGGTAATTCTCAAGTTAACACTTATATTCTTCAGCAGTGAGCTTACTGTCCTTACCAAGCTTGGATGATAAGTCTTACTTCTGTGGAACAGATGACTTGGAGAAGCCAGAGAAACTAGCTAACTTGTTCTTTGACTCCTTAGGGCCAGAAGTTGAAGCAGAGGGTGTGGAGGGTTTGTCAGATGGTTTGAATAGGTGAGACAACTTTTCTTGTTGGCTGATTTCAGATTTATGCTCCCAGTAATGAGCATTAATGGTCTGAGCAAGCTGGCACAGCTCAATGAGGATTGGGGGCTTGCTGACATGGGAAAGGTCATCTTTGATGTGGTCTGGAAAACCATTATAGAAGTAGTGGCAGAGGGCACCTTCTCCATAACTCTGGACTTAAGATGCAATTCAATTAAACTTGACTACATATTTGTTGATTTATTGACTATTCTTCATAGTCAACTGGTCTAGCTGGTGCTCTGCATCTTTGACTGGGTCATGGGGTCCAAAGTTAGTCTGGAGTTCCTGAACAAACTCCTTATAATCATTCATTCACAAGGAACAGAGGTCAGGTTCTTCAGTAAGAAGAAGGTCAGGTTCAAACCATTCCAATGCCATGCCCTTAAGGTGGAACTGAGCATAAGTAACCTTGGCTCAGTCATTGGCAAAGGCTTTGGGACAATCCTGGAAGTTTAATTTATATTAAACCAGGAAAATGCAGAGCTTCCAGGGGTCAGTTCCATCAAACTGGTCCAGTTCATGTACTTTGGTATGCTGCAAGGTTTCAGGGGTATGATGAAAGGAGCAAGCTAACCTGTAAATGGTACTAATAAGATTGATGATAGTATCATGGTAAATGAGAATAGATTCTGGATCTGGAAAAGATTCAGAGTTATTCTTCAGAATATCAGAATACCCATCAGAGAGATCATCTTCAGGGTCATCTGGTACTCCTGAATGGGCACCATAGTTGTCAGAAATATGGGGAGGTTGGGGAACCTTGGAATCATCAGGGGCTTTGTTAACTGGAGCAATAGATGTGAAAGAGTGAAAAGGAGCAGGAGTCTGTAAGGCTGAGCCTGGGGTGTGGCAAGCAGAGAAACTCTTGAACTAATCAAGGACTGCATAAGAGTAAGCTCTAGTTACACAGATAGACATGATAGCAGTACCAGCACAAGCAGGAGTTCTGTCACATTTCATGCCAATGGGCCAACTCCACTATGTCTCTGGTACAACTCTGGTTGCTTTCATGCTTTAAGCTGCATATTTCCTAGTTCCCTTTACCTCTGTTTTCTCCTATCTAATGATTATTTCCAACTGTACCTATGCTAACTCCATACCATTCTAATACAACTCCATAGTTCCTCCAACCTCACTTCCTGTTTCTGTTTCTTTGTGCTGTGCTTCTCCCTGTTATCATTTAGTTTTAGTTTGACATTATTCGATGCTGTCTCCTCTGACATCTCCATTTGTATCCAGGATGCAATGGCATCTGCTTCACTTATGAGACAACTCCTTTCATATCTCCATTCCCTCCTTAGATAATCTGCCTCTCTGAGGTATAAGTACTGAAACTCTGTATCTTGTACTTTAGTTTGAATATCAACCATAACACAATGTTACAATCCCCTCAGACCCCTCCTGCTTCATAACTTGACATCATACCCTACCCTAAGTCTCTCAACTTACTTCATGACTTGATGTCATATCTCTTGTTGGAAGAAGCCCTATAGCCTATCCTGGACCTTCAATAGTTTCCAACCCCTCTGTAAATTGAGGCACCCAGTACTAGCATAAGGGCATACCACATAAGGTGAAGCCAAGCCCCATTCACTCCAGAGTTATCCAGAGTACCCCCAAAGTACATCACAATTTTATAACAAGTTTGAATATACTGTTATAAAACTACAACATACTCTGGGAGTACTCCAAATAACTCCAGAGTAAATGGGGCTTGGCTTTACCTTATATGGTGCACCCTTATGCTAGTACCAGGTGCCCCAATTTACAAAGGGGTCAGAAGTTGTTGAAGGTCCAGAATAAGCCATAGAGCTTTTCCACCAAGAGATATAATATCAAGTCATGAAGCAAGAGGGGGTCAAGGAGGATCATAACATTGTATTATGGTTGATATTTAAACTGAGGTACAAGATACAGAGCTACAGTACTTATACCTCAGAGAGGCAGATTATCTAAGGAGAAAATGGAGATATGAAAGGAGTTGTCTTATAAGTGAAGCAGGTACCAATGTATCCTAAATACAAATGGAGATGTCAGGAAAGACAATATCAAGTAATGTCAAACTGAAACTAAATAATAACAGGAAGAGGTAAGGAAGAATGGAATAGAAACAGAAAGTGAGAACAGAGGAACTACAGAGTTGTATTGGAATGGTACAGAGTTAACATAGACCATGGCAACATTAGATAGAAAGAGATGGAGGTAAAGAAAATCAGGAAATACATAGCTTATAGCATGAAAGCAACTGGAGTTGCACTGGAGACATAGCAGAGTTGATCCATTGGCATGGGATATAACAGTCACTTACATAACCATGACCTGTTTCTCAAACTCTTCAAGTGTTACTTTACACAAGAAATGGTAGATTATCTAGGGATGGTTATATCTAAAAAGGGGGTACAAATGCAGCTCAACAAGACCAGTGCTGTTTGCAACTGGCTGTTATAAACATTGCAACATACTTTGGAGATACTCTGGATAACTCCAGAGTGAATGGGGCTTGGCTTTACCTTATGTGGTGCACCTATTAAAACTTTCCATCCTACTAAAAGAGACTGTTAAAACCTATACCAAGACAAGTATACTTTTAACCAGTTCCTCTTTTTTAAATGAAACCCTTGATGCTGGAGATAGATCAGAACTCCGGGTACTCTGAAGAATTCTGGGGGAAATCTAGGAAGGGTTTCAATGGTCAAATGGAACTCAGCTTCACCTTATGGGGTACACCCTTGCACTTCTCTATTGTCCCAATTTACATAGATGTCAGGGTGGGTGATAAGGCTGTCTCTATGCTCAACAGGAGGGACAGGCAGGACAAGGAGAGTCAAGCCTAGTCATGGGGGTGAGGCCTTATAACTCCTTTGAGAATATCGCATAGTCTTGGAGGTATTCTGGAGTAACCCAGAGGGTCAGAGTAAGCCCAAGGGCTTGTGCAGAGTGAGGACAATGACAAG